>CAKNYM010041644.1:16679-34461 GCA_932195095.1 Andricus curvator
TGGAAAAGGGTTAAATTTTATTTTACTTTATTTATTTTATTTATTTATTTTTTATTTTATTTATTTATTTATTTATTTTTTTTTTCAATGTAAAAAAAAGAATTTCTGAAATACTGTGTAGTTCTTGATTCGTGAAGTTCTTTGAAAAGCGTTTAGAGAATCTAGACTCCTTAAATTTCTTCGAATTTCCTTCAACCACTGTATTAATTTGAAAATTCGTTAAAATCATTTAAAATATCACAAAGAACTCGAAAATTCTCTCAAATTAGGAAAGATCTCAATATACCTCATAGTTTTTGAAATACCGTGAAATTTGCTCATAAAAGATGATAAAAAGTCGCGAAAATTTCATGAAATCCTATATTTCTTGAATTCTGAGATCCAAAACGTCCCAAAGTTCCCGGAAAATATTTTCAAATTCTCTCAGATCATTGGATTGAAAATGAAAAATCGCTTATAATGTGATTCTTACTAATTACCAGTAAACGAATCGGCACTATTTTAATTAGTAGAAAACTACTACCAATTAGTAGTTTTCTACTAATTCAGATTTAGAGAGTAGATAAAATAATGTTATGGGATGTATATTTACCAGAGAATGACAAGTCTTTTTTGACTCCTTATAAACTCTTAACCTGTCTTAATGACGGCCAAAATAGAACTAAAATCTTGTAAAATTTGTTGAGATGGTAACACCACCGCACAACCACCTGAAGAAAAATTTTGTTGCAGGCAGCTTCTACCTGAAAATCAAGATAGAAATTACTGTTTTTTGAAAAAAGAACCGACTGGACGTTGAAATTTATTTTTTTTTTTAAACGCACTAAAATTATTTGGACCCTATTTTTCGTTATGCTTTTTGGTGTGGAAAGTTTTTGTATAAGATTCGAAAATAATTTGTAGTAAAAGCCTTACAAGTACAACATCATATAGTTTTTTTAAAAGGCATTACTCGCACAATTTCAAATATAGTCTTTTTGAAGCAATTAACAGTAAAATTGGAATAAAAGATCAGATTCAATGTATAGGGAAGCTTATAACATATGGGCGATTTTAATTTCATTTATAATAATTTTTGCACTTGTTTATTCGAATTCACAAATTATTTTTCTTAGCCACCCTAGTCCACGTCACAGGAAAAAGCAAGTGGCGTATTTCTTTCCAGTTATAACTTTGTACAGACTATTTTCGAAGTAAATTAGAGGAAAGAAAAGAACTGAATACTAGATTAAGTCACTTATACGTTCCTTACATGTCACATTGTCAATCAAAGTCACCCTTACCAAAGCCACTAATAATAGTTTGCCTTTGTCCACCATACACGTGGAGAATAAAAGTTATTTACATAGTAGCTGGATCGATATATACTTCTGAACATTTTTTCAGGAATGCAGAAAACCAGCAAGTCAAAAGAGTCTTTAACTTAGATTATTTTGGAAATTTTTCAAATTTCCTGAGTACAAGTTGGAAACATTTCCTAACGTCTTTACAAATGCAGGAAAGTAATTGAGCAGGGGTGTTTTCTGAAGTATTTTATTTTATTGAGTTGATCAGAAAATCAGTGTGGCTCTTGAGGATTTTGGAAGTCTTTCGATCTCTCTAGTAACTAATACTGGAATGTTTACAACTTTACAGAGTGATCTTTATTACATAGTACTAGTTACATATTTTCTTCAAAGACTGGTTTTCAGAAATAGATTAGATTTAAAATCTACAAGACCACGTGAAAACTACGTCATTGTACTGGTTAGGAGTTTTGAGTATATAATATTTAAATTTTCTTAAATACTGTTAACTCAAATTCAACACATCTTATTTACCTTGTAGGCCAATTATAAGTTTTTACCTAGGGCGATCGTCCGTTGAATCTCGCGCTTCGCGCTCGATATATACCTTTTAAAATTAAAGGTCAAACCATAGAGAACTGTTATTTGGTGATTGTGAATTCTCTTTTGTTAAAGCTCCTTGGGCTTTAACGAAAAAATTCTCATCACGTATCTCGTGCTTCGCACTCGACTTAGTCCAACATGCAAACTTTTATACCTCGGTCTGGGACTGCTTATTCAGATATTGCAAAATAAAGTACAAATTTTATTTTTCATGATCACTTCGATATTTATACTTTATTTTGTATTAATTTTTATTATCAGCTACCCTAAAAAATGTAGCACTTGAATAAAATATTATCACAATATTCATAATGTGAATTGATATTGAAACAAATGTATTTTCATTTTCTTGTTTTTATAATTAAAAAAGGGCGCATCCTATTAAAAACAATTTTGTTAATTAAAATTTTATTGCACCTTGTGTCGTTTTTTCAAAAAATTAATGTATTTATTTTCAATGTTATTCGCTGGTGAAAAAAATTTTTACAAGAAAGTACAACATTTCTACAACTAATTTTTTTTAAAAACATGTACTTTTTTGTAAAAAATGTACAAAGTTTAACAAGAAAATACAGTTAAATATAAATAGCTAATTTTTTCTTGTAGAAAGTAAAAAAGTTAAAAATAAAGTACAAGTTTCTACAATTCAAAAATTGTATGACTTTTTATTTATATTTTGTGTACTTTGTTGAAAAAATCTACAAGGTATTACAGAAAACTACAGAATTCTACTTTTTTTTTAATTTGGGCGTTTGACGTCATAAAAACACTTTTAATTTTACGTAAATTATTGTAGATTATTGTAAACGTCTAATTGAAACTTTATAAACTATTCTTAATTTAAAAATAATTTGAAAAAATAAACGCTCTTATTCAATTCCAAATCCTATTCATATGTTGTTTGAATCTGAAATATTCCATTTTTAACCCATTTAATTTGAAATTTTTTAATTAAGACATTTTTTTAAATTTTTACAGAAATTTAGTTTTCATTTAAAATAAGCAATTATAAATCAAATATTGAAAGCTAAACAATCTTAAACCTAATTTTTTTAAATAGAAAGCCTTGAATCGTTAATAATGCAGAGTGTTAAATTAAAACTTTGAACGTTGCAATTTTAATTGTTCTATTTAACAAATTTTCAATATGTATGTTAAATTATTGAATTTTGATGCATAAATAACAATTATCAATTTGCAAAAAAGTTAAGTAGTTTAAGAGATTCGGTTTTGAGAAGATCCAAACTCAATTTAAAACTAAAAATAAGATTTCGAAGAATAAAAAACTAAATTTAGATTTTTGAAGACTTCGAAATAAAATTTTGAAGTTTTTTATTGATCTTTAAAGGTTGTGAGAAAATAAAAAAAAAATTCTTAACTTTGCTGAGAAATTTTTAAATGATTTTTTATTTTGATAAATTAATTTTAAGAGAATATTTAAAAAGATAAAAAAGAAGTTTGAATAATAAAAAAAATTGAACAATTATTAATTTGGAAAATAATCGAGTAAGTTTTAAAATATATTTATAATTTTGAAAAGATTCCAAAATAATTTAAAACGTGAAAAGATTTCAAAACATTCAAGACACAATGTAGATTTTTGAAGATTTCGAACACCAAATTTATAAGCTTTTCAAGCATTTTGAAAGGTTTTGAATGGATAAAAAATTTATATCAAAATTCCTAGGAAAACTAACAATAATTTTTTTCTGGAAAAATATTTTTAAAAGAATATTAATAAGATTTCCAAAATTTAAAAAAAAATCTGGATGATTTTAAGGTAATTTTTTTACTTTTGCAGGATTTAAAAAAAAATTAAGAAAGTTCGATTTTCAAGATAATAAAATTATTATTAGATTCCTGGAAAAATTTTAAATGATTTTTTTAAAACAAATTTTCAAGAAAATATTTAAAAAGATTTCAAAATAAATTTTAATGCATAAATTAATGTTTCTAGCTTAAAATTTCTTAAAATGACATAATAGCGTGCAAACGTCCGATTGAAGCTTTATAAACTATTCTTAATTTAAAAATAATTTGAAAAATTAAACGCTCTTATTCAATTCAAAATCCTATTCAAATGTTGTTTCAAACTGAAATATTCCATTTTTAACCCATTTAATTTGATATTTTTTGATTAAGGAAGACATTTTTTTGAATTTTCAGCAATATTTTACTTTTTATTTAAAATGAGCAATTATAAATCAAATATTAAAAACTAAACAATTTTAAACTGAATTATTTTAACTACAAAGCCGCGAATCGTTAATATTTCAGAGTGTTAAATTAAAACGTTGTACGTTAAAATTTTAATTGTTCTATTTAACAAATTTTTAATATGTAAGAGAAATTATTGAATTTTGATGCATAAATAGCAATTGAACAATTATCTATTTCGAAAAAATTTGAGTTAATTTAAAGGATATTTACAAGTTAACTTAATTTAAAACTGAAAATAAGATTTTGAAGAATAAAAAACTAAATTTAGATTTTTGAAGATTTCGAAATAAAATTTTGAAGGTTTTTATTCATCTTTAAAAGTTTTGAGAAAATAAAATAAAAATCTTAAATTTGGTGAGAAAATTAAAAATTATTTTTTATTTTGAAAAATTAATTTTAAGAGAATATTTAAAAAGGTAAAAAAAAGAGTTTAAATAATAAAAAAAATTGAAATCAGAGTGATTTTAAGGTAATTTTTTTACTTTCGCAGGATTTTCAAAAAAAAAAAAATTGAAGAAAGTTCAAGTTCCAAGATAATAAAACACCGGCACACAAAAAAAAAGTGGTCTGCCCGGCGGACTACACCGGCATATCTATATGTTTTTGGGGTCGCTGCATCCGAATCCATGGTCCAAATACCCAAGTTAGCTCGTATTTAAAAAAAAACGCAAAAATAGACGTAAAATCGACGAAAACAGCGAATTTTCTTGTATATTTTTGCAAAAAAAAAATGTCTTCATGCCCGGTAAACTAAACAAGCATATCTATATGTTTTTGGGGTCGCTGAATCCGAATCCGGGGTCCAAATAGCCCAGTTGGCTCATATTTTTCCGAAAAACGCAAAAATAGACGTAAAATCGACGAAAACAGCGAACTTGGATATTTGGACCCCGGATTTGGATTCAGCGCCCCCAAAAACATATAGATATGCTGGTTAACTCCACCGGGCATGAAAATACTTTGTTTTTTGTAAAAATATACAAGAAAAATCGCTGTTTTCGTCGATTTTACGTCTTTTTTTGCGTTTTTTGGAAAAATACGACCTAACTTGCGTATTTGGACCCCGGATTCGGATTCAGCGACCCCAAAAACATATAGATATGCCGGTGTAGTCCGCCGGGCAGACCACTTTTTTTTTGTGTGTCGGTATTATTAGATTCGTGGAAAATTTTTAAATGATTTTTTTTAAACAAATTTTCAAGAAAATATTTTAAAAGACTGTACAATGTGTGGTATAAAAGTTGAAAATTGAAATTTTGCAGTTCAACGGCTCTTAATTAAAAAATGGTCAATTGAAAAGTTTTTAAAGCTTTCATTTTATACTTTAACTTTTTTAATTTGCGGTTCAGTTCTTATAACTTGAAATAAAAAAAAATTTATTTTCAAGATTTCGAGTCTTTTAATCCCAATGACCGTGATCAATTCTTCCTCAATTGTTCAATTTTTATTTGCAGTCAAAAAGTTTTTTTTTATATATTTGAAAAAAAACTTCAAACGTAAGAAAAAAGTTGTACTCTCCTATAATTTTGGTTGTAATTTATTGTATTTATTTGTAGATTCCTGTGAAAATAGTTTTAGGTTTCTGTACTTTTTTGTAAAAATTTTTCCGTCAGGGTTTTTTTACGATTTGAACAAAAAATACGCATCCTACCAAAACATAATTAATAAAAAATTTCCAGACCTTTTTTTGGTGAACAACTTTTGTCTATTAATTTTTTTTTCTTACCTCGTGTCGTTTTGCACAATTTTGTAAAAACATTTTCAATATTATTCGTTTTTATGAATAAACAAAAACTACGCGTTCCATAAAAAAATGATTGATAACAAATTTATAGATCTTTCATGGGTAAAAAACTTTCGCCTATCAATTTTTTGTCGTACCTTGAGTCGTTTTTCCAAAATTTAATTTTTTTATTTTTAATCTTATTTTTGACGAGTAAAATAAAAACTACCTATCTCATCAAAAAAAGATTCATAGCAAATTTGTAGCTCTTATTTCGGTGAACAAATTTTGTCTCCTTATTTCTTTCTTAGGTTGGTCGTTTGTCCAAAAATTAAAAAAAAATTTTAATGTTTTTTTTATGAATTAAACAAAAACTACGCATCCTATCAAAAAATAATTAATGAGAAGTTTGTAGATCTTTTTTGGGTGCACAATTTTAGTCTCATTATCTTTTTTCGTATCTTGCATAGTTTGACCGAAAAATGAAATTTTTGATATATTTTTTCAGTCAAAAAAATATTTTTTTTGTCTGAAAATTGCCTTATTCCAGTTAAAGATTTGTGATTTGTGAAGGTTAAAAATTCATCTAATTGGATGCAAATTCGTTTTATTTTTGGTTAAAAATTAATTTTCAAAGCTTAAAATTCAGCTATTTCATTCATCATCTTAGTTGAAAATTCATCTTTGGGGTTGAAAACAACTATTTTGTTGAAAATTATTTTTTTTTGGTTGAGAATTAATTTCTTCAACTAAAAATTTAACTAGTCTATTTTTAGTTGAAAATTAATCTTTTCTGAATGAAAATTGAAATATTTGGCTTCAAATTAATGTACATTGTGGAAAATTGTTTTTTTTTTTGTGGAAAAATAATCTTCGTTAAAAGTTGATCCTTTTTGGCTCAAAACGCAACTGTTTGGGTTAAAATTAATCTGTTTAGTTTGAGGATTCAACGATTTTGTAGAAATTTCATCTTTTTTGGTTATATTTTATGTTTTTTTTTTTTTTAATAAAATTAAAATCTTTTTTTGGTTGAAATATGAACTATTACATGTTTCGTGAAGATTTCAGCTTTTTTAGTTGAAAATTTAAATATTTGTTTGTAAGTTGGAAATTCAACTATTCGGGTAGAAAATTGAAACATTTGGTTAAAAATTGAATATTTATTTAAAAATTTAACTATTTGGCAGAAAACTAAATTTTGTATTGAAAAATCATATTTCCGGGTTGAAAATTGAACTGTTTTCTAGATAATTCGTCTTCTTTAATTGAAAATTCAACTTCTTGGTAGAAAGATGACTTACTTTGTTAAAAATTCATTCTTTCAAGATCATCATTGTGGTTGAAAATCGAACTGTTTTGTTAAAAAATTTTGTTTGTTTGTTTGTTTGAAAATTATTTGTTTATCTGAAAATTTAATTATTTCATTTTTGGTTTAAAATTTATTTAGGAAAAATGTTTTCAACTGTCAATTTTTCAGTCACTATTATTTTTAAAATTAGAAGTTCGCTATTTCACGAAACTTATATGTAGCAAATTTTCAAGATTTTTTGGAAAAAATAGTTTAAACAAATAAAAATTTTTTAAATCATGTCCAAATATTGATAGTAAATATATATTACTCTCAAAATTCGTTAAATGTCTCAATAAGTTCAGAAAATAATAAATTTCTACGATTTACAGGAGAAACATTTTTCAAACAAATAAAATGTTTAAAAATAATCACCAAATATCTTTAAAAAAATATATTATTCTTGAAACTCATCAACTATATCATTCATCCCGAAAAATAATAACTATTGACGATTTCAAGGCGAAAAAAAGTTTCCAAGAAAATTATAATTGTTTAAACAATTCAAAATTAATTAGAAGATACTTTGAAACTTGTCACTCATCGAATAAAAATAATTCCTAATGTAACATACAAATTTGATAAAATGAAAAATTGTTATTTGCTAAAAAAATTTCAAAATTGTTCAGCAAGATATATAAATGTAATAAAAGTGAAAAAATTCTGAAATCTGTTAAAAAAACCCTTTTATAATAGTTTTTTAATTTGTTAAAAGAAAATTATCTACAAAAGTCTGAATTCTTAACAGAATGAAATATTATTTAAAATTGTGAAAAAAATTTAATTATTTTTATTAATTATTCTGAAGTTAAACAAATTTTTTAAATCATTTTTAAGAATGCTTTTTTATATAAAAATGATACCAATTTTTTATTTTTTATAGATGTATTTTTTATCTTTTACGTATATATATTTTTATTTGTATTTGCAGAAATATATAATTAAACGCTTTTATTCAATTTTGAATCCTATTTAAAATTTATTTCAATATTTACTAATATTTGACTGTTTATTCAAAATAAGCAATTATAAATTAAATGTTAAAAATTAAAAATTTGAAGCTGACTTCTTAATTTAAAACAACGTAAAATAAAAATAATTTACCTTCTAATTTGAAAAGGGTTCAGTTAAAAAAAAATTCAAGCATTTAATTGTTAATTTTTCTAACTTAAAATTGCTTAAAATTATATAATTTTTAAATTTTTTCTTCAATTTAGAGCATTGAAAATTATAGCGCGGATTTATATTTTTTAACCAGAAATCTTTAAACTATTCAATTTATAATAGTTTCAAATTTTGCAGTTTGACGTCATTTAGTTAAAAATTATTTAATTGAAAAATATTAAAAATGTGCATTCCATAGGTTTAAATTATTGAGCTTGTGAATAAATAAATTTTTAATTAAAAATTCTTTAATCTTCAGTTTTTAAGGTTCAAAATTCAGAAGAGACTGGATGCGCAGGAGTGTTTGAGAGCGAAAAAAAATTATCTGATAAAGTTAATTGTTATAAATAAATTAAATTAACAAGTAGTCTACGTTATGGATTTTTCGTTTTCAAAGTACATTTTTGCATTTAAATTACTCACTTTTATTGACAAAATGATACTCGATCATGAAAATTTGTTTTCCGATATTTTCACTTTATTTTATAAACAAATTACATAAACAAATGCCCAGTGTGGACATATAAAGACAGAGGGAAACAGTCTTTTCTAATAATTTTGTTAAAATTATATTGTCACTGATGTTCAATGATAAAAATCATCATTCAACATTTTTTATAATTTCATAAACAAATTATATAAACAAATGCACGGTGTAGATCTTTTAAGGCAGAAAGAACTCGTTTTTTCTTCTAATTTTCCTTAAATAATGTCATCAGTGATGTTTAGTGATGAAAATTTGTCATGACATATTTTACAATAATTTTTCAACAAATTCTATAAACAAATGTCTTGTGTCAACGTTTGAAGGTAGAAACAATTTGCTTTTTCTTGAGATGATTTAAAAAAAATTAGGAGAAAAAGCTAACTTTTTTTGCCTTTAAACGTCAGCACTAGGAATTTGTTTATGGAATTTGTTAGAAAATTATTTAAAAATATGAGATGACAAATTTGCATCACTGAACATCACTGAGCACATTATTTAAAGAAAATTAAAAAAAAAGGATTTTTTTCTGTCTTTCAGTGTCCATACTAGGCATTTATTCATATATAATTTGTTTATGAAATTAATTTAAAAATTTGAAATTACGAATTTTTTTCATTAAACATTACTGACAACATTATTTTAACAAAATTAAGAGAAAAGAATATTTCTCTCTGTCTTTAAATATTCACACAAGGAATTTGTTTACGTAATTTGTTTAAAAAATTCATAAAAATATCAGGTTACAAATTTGTATTAATAAACATCACCGACAATATAATTTTAACAAAATTAAGAAAAAATACCATTTTTCTCTGTCTTCAAATGCCCACACTGGGAATTTGTTTATATAATTTGCTTATAAAATTATTATGAAATTTCCGATTACAAAGTTTTCTCAATAAACATTACTGACAACATTATTTTAACAAAATTAAGAGAAAATACTGTTTCCCTTTTCCTTTAAATATCCACACCAGGCATTTGTTTATAAAATTTAGAAAATATCATGTTACAAATTTTTATTAATAAACATCACTGATAATATAATTTTAACAAAATTAAGGAAAAAAAACTATTTTTCTCTGCCTTCATATGCCCACACTGGGAATTTGTTTATATAATTTACTAATAAAATTATTATGAAATTTCTCATTACAAATTTTTCTCAATAAACATTACTGACAACATTATTTTAATAAAATTAAGAGAAAAGACTATTTCTCTCTGCCTTTAAATATCCTTAAATATCCTGCCTTTTAATATCGTTTATGTAATTTGTTTATAAAATCACTAAAAAATATCGGATGACAAATTTTTATGATCGAATATCATTTTGTCAATAAAAACAAGTAATTTTTTTGCAAAAATGTACTTTGAAAACGAAAAGTCCATAATGTAGGCTGTTTGTTAATTTAATTTATTTATAACAATTAATTTGACCAGATAATATTTTTGTTTGCTTTTAAACCCCCCTGAGTATCCAGTCCAGCGATGCTGAACGTAGGAAAAATTTTTCCAGAAAAAAAAAACTGGAAAAATCGACTATTTTTCGCTATTTACACTAACATAAATGTTCAAACACACAGTGGAGTGAAGTCAAAAAACGAGGTTCAAAATTATATTTAGAACGAAATTATGCAAAAATTTTAGATTTATATTTAAAAAATTCAGGACTAAATTTTGAAGAAAATGGTGAGAGTAAATTTTTTATTTTTTTGTTTATTTAGTTGTTATGTTAACGCAAACAGCAAAAAAAGTCAATTTTTTAAATTTAATTTATTATCACCTAGAAAAAATTTTTCTTATACCTTAAGTGGCAATTAAAATTTCATGTTGAATGTTAATAATTAACTCGATAAACAAATTATATAAACAAATGTACATCGCAGACATTTATAGGGAGAAACAAATAGTTTTTTCTTCTAGTCTTGTTTTAATTATATTACCAATGATGCTTTCTGGAAAATTATACCACTCATTAATATTTGTTTATTTTATAAGCAAATGATTTTATAAGCAAATTATATAAACATATGTACATTTCAGGCATTTTTTAGCGAAAGAAATCGTGTTTTCTTGTGAACTCGCTGAAATCATATTGCTTTTGATTTTTTCTGAAAAATGTTGTATGCATTATTATTTGTTTATTTTATAAACAAATTATATAAACAAATGGATATTTTGGGTGTTTTTAAGCCAAAAGAAATTGTTTTTTCTTCTGACCTTGCTGAAATTATCTTTCCAATGATTTTTTCTGAAAAAATGTGGCTATGCAGTAATATTTGTTTATTTTATGAACAAATTATGTAAATAATTTCACATAGAAGACGTTTTTAGGCTAAAAGAAATCGTTTTTTCCTCTGCTCCTGATGAAATTATATTGCGAATGATGTTTTCTGAAAAAATTTCGTTATGCATCATCAGTTTTTCATCTTATAAACAAATTATATAAACAAGTTCACATATAAGACGTTTTCAAGCGAAAAGAAATCGTTTTTTCTTCTCATCTTGTTGAAATTATATGGCCAATGATGTTCTGCAGAAAAATGTTGCCATGCATCGCTAATAGTTTATTTTATAAACAAATTATATAAACAAATGTACATTGCAGATATTTATAGGCACAAAGAAAGCGCTTTTTAAAATTATTTTTTATTCTATATTGACAATAAATCATCTAGATGAAATTTTGTTATGACTCACTGCTTGTCTATTTTATAAACAAATTAAGTAAACAAATGCACAATTAAGGCGTTGATAGGCAGAAAAAATCGTTCTTCCATCCACTCTTGTTTAAATTATATTTTGAATGATATTCTTCGACAAAATGTTGTCATAAAATGGGATTTGTAAGATTTATAAACAATTTATATAAACAAAGGCATTGTAGGCGATTATCAGCAGAAAAGAAATTTTCTTTCTTGTAGTCTTGTTGGAATGTTGGCAATATTTTTTGTAACCAAAGTTTATCAGAAATTGTCCATAAATGCCTAAAATTTACATTAATTTATATAATTTGTTTATAAAATGAATAAATAGCCGTAAAAGGGCAAAATTTTTTTTGAAAACATCATTGTCAATATAATTTAAAAAATAATACTAGAAAAATGATTTCTTTTAGCTTAAAAACGCCTAAAATGTGAACTTGTTTATATAATTTGTTTATAAAACAAACAAATATTAATGCATGCCAAAATTTCTTCAGAAAACATTGACAATATAATTTCAGCAAGGTCAGAAGAAAAAATGATTTCTTTTTGCCTAAAAACACCTTATATGTGAATTTGTTTATAAAATTTGTTTATATAATTCGTTTATAAAATAAACAAATATTGATACATACTGCATAGCGACATTAAACAAAATTACCCGCAATATAATTTGAGCAAGGTCACGAGAAAAAACGATTTATATTGGCTAGTAAACGCCTAAAATGTGCATTTGCTTATGTAATTTGCTTATAAAATAAACAAGTATTGATGAGTGGTAGAATTTTTTAGTGAAAATCATCCTAAATGTAATTACAACAAGACTAGAAGAAAAAAAGATTTATTTCTGTCTATAAATGTCTGCGATGTACATTTGTTTATATAATTTGTTTATAGAATTGATTAATAACATTGAATCTAAAATTTTAATGGCCACGTATCACCTCAACGATGAAAGCAAGCAATTTCAGAACAGAAATATACTTTAGAGACGAATAACCCCTGAAGTCGATTATTTGTTGATAAAATTTGTTTATAACAATTAAATTTGAAAGTTATCTATTTTTTATACCTCTGTGCATTAAATCCAAGTGACGGGAAGTATGAGAAAAAATTTTTTTAGGAGATAAAAAATAAAATAAAAAAAATCGACACTTTTTTCGCTGTTTGCATTAACATAAAAATTAAATGAACAAAACAATAACAATCTGCTCTCACCATTTTCTAAAAAATTTAGTCCTGAATTAACAAAAAATCTAAAATCTGTGCATAATTGCTCGAATCCACACAAAAATATATCCTTTTTTTTTTAACAAAAAAATTATATTTAGAGGTCACTTAAGCCCCATGAAGTTTCACAGGTATTTCCCATAAGAAAAAAAGTTTTTGTAAATTGTATTCAGAAAACTCAAGATTAGGTATATAAAGTTGAATTTGGTCCATTTCTCTTCACAATTAGCCATAGAATACAAATGAAATATTACTTGTTGAATATCACCCCCATAAGTCTGTTTTATAGGGTCCCAAAAAAACCCCATAAGTGAAAAAATAGGTTCTGCGAGTTTTTGGAACTAGTGATGATTTTTTTGCGTTCTTAAAAATACAAATTCTTTTTCATAGATAAAATAATACTTTTCACTCCTAATTAGATATTCACATAAATTGTTTAAATAATTTAATATTGTTTTTAGCAATTTTCTCTTAGAATAGAGATAGAAAGTCGCGGTTTTTTCGATTTTTTTCTACTTTTTGTCCAATATTCAATTAAAAGGAGGTAAAAGTTAATTAATGTTAACGAACGTGATTATTTAAACAATTTATTAGGGTTAATAATATTCTCCTAGAATAATGCTAGAAAATTGCAGTTTTTTCAAAAAATTTCCACTTTTTGCCTAATTTTCAATTAGATTGAGGTAAATAATTAATTGAAGTTAACAAAATTAATTGTTTAAAAAATTTATTGTTATTGTTAACAATATTCAATTGGAATAATGCTAGAAAGTTGCGGTTTTTTTTCTGAAATTTTCAACAATTTGCCTACTTTTCAATTAGAGTGAAGTAATAATTGATTTAAGTTAACAAAAATATTTTTTTCAACAATTTATTACTATTTTTAATAATATTCTCTTTGCTTAATGCTAGAAAATTCCGGTTTTTTCTGAAATTTTTAACTTTATGTCCACTTTTCACTTAGTGAGGTTCATGCAAGTTAATAAAACTAGTTGTTTAAACAATTTATTATTATTTATAACTATCTTCTCTTAGATAAGTGCTAGAAAGTTTCAGTTTTTTTCTAAAATCTTTAAATTTGCTTTGCCTTTTTAGTTATGAATAATAATAGTGAACCTCAAAAATAATATATTTAATATGAAATATGTAGAAAATTTGAAGCATATTCCAAATATCTGTTTTATTTTGGAAAAAATTGTTCACAAAAAATAAAGAGATTGTTTAAAATACGATTTTATCTAATTTTAATTAATTATTTGTTCATAACAATTTGTTCATAAGTGAAAAGTGGACAGAAAGTTACAAATTTCAGAAAAAACCGCAACTGTCTAGCATTAAGCAAAGAGAATATTATTTACAATAGCAATGAATTGTTTAAACAATTATTTTTTTAACATAAATTAATTATTGTATGTATACCATTAAGCCATTTCCCTTTCAGGGTAGGCGTGACACTACCCGATTCGGGTAGTGTTTCTAGGTGGATAGTTTTCTTGTAGTTATAAATAACTACAAGTTTGGGCTCACCAGACCCATAATATGCCAACAGCACACAGTATTCTCGAATGGTCACCCATCCAAGTACTAACCGCGCCAAACGCTGCTTAACTTCAGTGATCTGACGAGAACTGGTTTTTTCAGCGTGGCATGGCATTTATTTCAGAAAGAAACCGCAACTTTCTAGCATTATTCAAATTGAATATTATGAACAATAACAATAAATCGTTGAAACAATTGATTTTGTTAACTTTAATTAATTATTTACCTCCCTGTAATTGGAAATTGGCAATTGGACAATGAGTGGAAAATTTTTGAAAAAACTGCAATTTTCTAGCAATATTCTGAAAGAATATTATTAACAATAATAATAAATTGTTTTAGCAATTATGTTTGTTAACACAAATTAACTATTGCATCACTCTGATTGAAAATTGGACAAAAAGTACATATTGTTTGAAAAAACCTCGACTTTCTATCTTTCTTATAAGAGAAAATTGCTAAAAACAATAATAAATTGTTTCAAAAATTTGTGTGAATATCTAATTAGTAGTAAAAAGTAGTATTCGTATTTTATGACTAATTATGAAGAGAAATGGACCAAATTCAACTCAATACACCTAATATTGAATTTTCTGAATACAATTTACCAAAACGTATTTTTTTTCTTATGGCAAATACGTGTAAAACTTCATGGGTCTTGAGCGACCTCTAAATATAATTTTTTTCAACAAAAAAAAAAGATTTATTTTTGTGTGTATTTGAACAAATTTCCGGGCGACATGCATACAAATTAAAAAAAAAAAAAAATTCCACTGCATTTTTGGACCACCCTACTGCATATTTTAAAACATTTAAGAGTTCGCAACTTCTCAGCGACCAAAAACCATTATACTTACCGTTGAAGAATAATAAAAATTTATTCAGAAGAGATATGAAATTTCTTCAATTTTCTGGAGAAAATATCGCACTATTTTATATTTTCTCTTCAACTTATTCGAGCTCTTTTATCGCACGATTCAACTTTTAATATTCTAGGAATTCCTAATTATAAATGCCCTTTTATTTCTTGTATTATTATTTGGAAACATTTTGTTCAAAATTGTCACTCAAGTCGCATGGAACTTGTCTGAATAAAGAGAGTTTGTAAAAAGCCGTGTTCTTTAATATTTAATCCTAAATAAGTGTAGTCCATACAATCTTAGCACGGAATACTGAGTATCCCAGAAGCTCTAGACACTGGCTTTTGAATAATAGATTCATCAAGAGGGGTTCACCAGGAATATTTTGCAAGAATCGACTTCTTAATCATAAAGAAGACAATTGCTTGTCACATGCAGTGAGATGTAAGACGGATGGCTAAATTGAGGCAATTTTCGCCAGTACACTTTTGTCCCTTGGATATTACAGAGGTATCGATCCTGCAGATCTACTTATAGCTCATATTCTGATAAATTTTTTCCTCGACGATTGTTTTGTTTATTCTCGTTTTATAACTGATATTTCAGCCTATAATGTGCCGAAATTAAGGTTTGTCTGGAGAACCATACTGATAACCTACATTTTACGGTTTTTTTTGGTATGTTGTTTTCGGTTTACGGCACGATTCTTAACTTTGAAATATAAGACTATTTATTATTATTATTTCTTTCATTTCTGTTCCCATTTACTTTGATTTAATATAAGAACGCCCCAACCGTCATTACCGTACGGCGTCCCAACCTCACTTTGCACAAGAATAAACTGATTTTCTCCTTTTTCTTACACAGTCACCTGAAAAACACTTAACGTATCAAGTTTGTAAACTTTAGATGAACATTAATTTAATGTATGCACATTTTTTGAGTCAAATAAATAATACTGTAAAAACGTTAAAGTCAATCCCTCGATTTTTGTCATTTCAGACGTCATTACCGTACGCCTTTTTTGTAGTAAAATATTGTAGTTACAGTTGAGATATAAATACAGAAATATTAAGCGTATCTTTTAATACAAGATTCTATGAAATTGAGCTTAAAATATTCACTCTTTTTTTTGTGAATCTGATATTAAAACTGAAAAGTGAATTTTCACAACAAAAACGTCATTCCCGTACGTTCGTTAAAAACCAGTTTCGAAGTGAAAAAAAAATGATAAAAACCATTCCGTTACTTGCTCAGCGGTGTTTTCTTTCATAAGTAGGTGACTTTTTATGATTAAAATCTATTATTTTTTTATAAATATTAAAAAAGGCTGAACTTTATCATTTTCTCGCATCATTACCGTACGGTACAATAGGAGAGCGTACGACTGCTTATATGTGCGTGAGCTAAATAAGTCAATTAGAAAGGAAGAGATGTATTGGAAAAGTTATTTTTTCTGGAATTTATGACGCAATTGAAATCTTTTACTTTTGAAGCTTTCTATTTTAGGTTTTCATTTATAAGCTCACATTTTCAATTTAAATAAATAAAAATGAATACATATTTTTTAATAAAATAAATAAATAATCGTTCTAAATTAGAAATGTTTGATAAAAAATGTTTTGAGTAGATCAACTACTGTGAATAATTAAACAATTTACCCATTGTAGAGTTAAAAATTAATACATTCATAATTAAACGCTTTTATTCAATTTAAAATCCTTTTCAAATATTTTTTAACATTTACCAATATTTGACTGTTTATTTGAAATAAGCAATCATAAATCAAATTTCAAAAACTCGAAAATTTGAAACTGACATTTTAATTCAAAACGACGTAAAATATGAATAATTTAACATCTAATTTAAAAATTGTTCAGTTTAAAAAAAATTCAGGCATTTAATTTTTTATATTTTCAACCTAAACTTGTTTAAAATTATATAATTAAAATTTTTAAACATTTTTTGTTCAATTTAGAGCATTGAAAATTATAGCGCGCATTTATATTTTTCAACCAGTCTAACGGCATTTAATTTCAAATTATTCAATTGAAAAATAATAAAAATTTGCATTGTATAGGTTCAAATTATTGAGCGTTTGAATATATACATTTTTAATTGTTATTAATAAATTAAATTAACAGCCTACGTTGTGGATTTTTCGTTTTCAAAGTACATTTTTGCATTTAAATTACATGCTTTCATTCAAAAAATGATATTCGATAATAAAAATTTGTTATTTGATATTTTTAATTAATTTTATAAACAAATAACATAAACAAATGCCCAGTGTGGACATTTAAAGGCAGAAAGAAATAGTTTTTTTCTGTTAATTTTCCTTATAAGACGTCATCAGTGATTTTTAATGATGAAAATTTGACATTCTATATTTTCATAATTTTATAAACAAATTATATAAACAAATGCCCAGTGTGGACCCTTAAAGGCAGAGGGAAATATTCTTTTCTCTTACTTTTGTTCAAATTATGTTGTCAGTGATGTTTAATGATGAAATATATCATGCGATATTTTTAATAATTTTATAAACAAATTATATAAACAAATGCCCAGTGTGGACATTTAAAGGCAGAAAGAAATATTTTTTTCTCTTAAC
>CAKNYM010041644.1:34471-52853 GCA_932195095.1 Andricus curvator
ATTTTATGTTTTTATAATTTTATAAACAAATTATATGAACAAATGCCGAGTGTGGACACTTAAAGGCAGAGAGAAATATTCTTTTCTCTTACTTTTGTTCAAATTATGTCCTCAGTGATGTTTAATGATAAAGTATATTATTAGATATTTTTCATTAATTTTATAAACAAATTACATAAACAAATGCCCAGTGTGGACATTTAAAGGCAGAAAGAAATAGTTTTTTCCGTTAACTTTCGTTAAAAGACTCCATCAGTGATTTTTAGTGATGAAAATTTGACATTCTATATCTTCATAATTTTATAAACAAATTATATAAACAAATGCCCAGTGTGGACACTTAAAGGCAGAGGGAAATATTCTTTTCTCTTACTTTTGTTCAAATTATGTTGTCAGTGATGTTTAATGATGAAATTTATCATGCGATATTTTTTATAATTTTATAAACAAATTATATAAACAAATGCTTAGTGTGGACTTTTGAAGGCAGAAAGAAATCGTGTTTTCTCTTAATTTTCCTTAAATGATGTGATCACTGATGTTTGGTGATAAAAATTTGTCATTAAATATTTTAAAATCATTTTCTACCAAATTTTATAAACAAATGCCTAGTTTTAACGTTTGAAGGCAGAAAAATTCGCTTTTTCTCTTAATTTTTTTTGTAATTATGTCGCCAATAATGTTGAGTCATAAAATTTTGTCATCCGATATTTTTTTTTGTTAATTTTGTAAACGAATTCTATAAACAAATGCCGAATGTGGACACTTGACATGATTTTTTCTCATGAAAATTTGTGTCCACACTGAGAATATGTTTATAAAATTCGCTTATTATAAAATTAACATCGCGCGTTGCCTGCCTTTACACATCCATACTGGAAAATTGTTTATGTTTATGGAATTTGTTAGAAAATTATTTAAAAATATAAGATGACCAATTTTCATCACTAAAAATCACTGTTCAGATAATTGAAGAAAAATTAAAAGAAAAAAACAATCTCTTTCTGCCTTTCAATGTCCACACTAGGAATTTATTTATATAATTTGTTTATAAAATTAATATAAAATTTTGGGACTACGAATATTCATCGTTAAGCATTACTGACAACATAATTTTAACAGAATTGAAAGAAAAGACTGTTTCTCTCTGCCTTTAAATATCCGCACTAGGTATTTGTTTACGTAATTTGTTCATAACATTGATAAAAAATATCGGGTTACAAATTTTTATTACTTATCATCACTGACAACATAATTTCAACAAAATTAAGAGAAAATGATGCTTGGCCATTGAAATTTGAGGCTGAATGTTAATTCATAATTCGATAAACAAATTATATAAACAAATGTACATCACAAATATTTATAGGCAGAAACAAATTGTTTTTTTTATGGTCTTGTTGTAATAATATTATCAATGATGTTTTCTGAGAAATTATACCACTCATCAATATTTGTTTATTTCATGAGCAAATTATATAAACAAATGCACGTTGCAGGCGTTTTTAAGTTGAAAGAAATCACTTTTTCCTCTGTCCTTGCTGAAATTATATTTCCAATTATGTTTTCTGAAAAAATTTCACTATGCATTAATATTCGTTAATTTTATAAACAAATTATAAAATCAATTTCACATATAAGACATTTTTAAGCGAAAAGAAATCTTTTTTTATTCTGATCTTGTTGAAATTATATGGCCAACGATGCTCTGTAGGAAAATTTTGCCAAGCATCGCTAATAATTTATTTTATAAACAAATTAAATAAACAAATTTACATTGGAGATATTTAAAGGCAAAAAGAAATCGTTCTTTTAATTATTTTTTATACTATACTGACAATGTAATCTTCTAGATGAAATTTTGTAATGACTCACTATTTGTTTATTTTATAAACAGATTAGGTAAACAAATGCATATTCTAGGCGTTCATAGGCAGAAAAAATCGTTGTTTCATCTATTCTTATTCAAATTATATTTCGAATGATATTTTTTGACAAAATTTTGTGACGAAACGGGATTCGTAAAATTTATAAACAAATTATATAAAAAATACACATTGTAGGCGTTTATAAGCAGGAAGACAATTTTCTTTTTTGTAATCTTCTTGAAAATTTGTTGGAAATTTTTTTTGTAACCAAAGTTCATCAGAAAATGTCCATAAATGCCTAAAATTTACACTTGTTTATATAATTTGTTTATAGAATGAACAAATAGAAAAATGACAAAATCTTTTCTGAAAACATCATTGTCAATATAATTAAAAAATAATACCAGAAAAACTATTTCTTTTAGCTTACACGTCTAAAATGTGCATTTTTTTTATAAATTTGTATATAAAATGAACAAATATTAATGCGTTGCAAAATTTTCTCAGAAAACATAATTGTAAATATAATTACAGTCATCCTACCTACAGGATACAGACAGATATGCAGACATACTTTTATATATACATGAAGACAGACAGACAGACACCTTTGTAAAAATCATTTTTTCTGACTCAGGGGGTCTCAAAACGTGAAGATTTGATGAAAACCGACGATGTCCAATCTTAGATAAAACTAATACTTTCTCATTATAGGATGAGAATGTAAAAAATGTTGTCTGACAAGGTATTTGGTATTGCTGGATCGAGAATTTAGTTCACTACAATAATAAAAATTAGAAAAATGTGTCCTCTTTCTTCAAATATTATAGTCAAGTGTCGACTTAGCCCCAGGGGGGTGTCAGCTTAGCCCCACGATTTTTCGCTCGACAGATTTTCGATCACTTCACTTTTTTTCTAATAACTGATAAACAAAGCATCGTCGTAGAATAGACTTCTTAATAATGAAGAAGACAATTGCGTGTCACTTGCAGTGAGAAGTAAGACGGATGGCTAAATTGAGGCAATTTTCGCCAGAACACTTTTGTCCGTTGGATATTGCAGTTATCGGTCCTGCAGATTTACTTCTAGCTGTTATGCTGATAAATTCATTCCTGGACATTATGAAATACAAAAATATTTTTTATCGCAAATTAGACTCATTTTAATTCAAATTGTCAAATTTAATAAAGATACGCTTCCTCCTTTCCTGGATTGTTGCGGGGATTTCATTATTCCATCACGCATCACCAGTCATTCTTCTTACAACCGCAGTACCACATACTTCAGTCGCACTTCTAATAATGATATCCCGGAACATAGTACATGCGCCCTCTATATCTTTATTGCATATTAGCGCCTCCCAAGCTGCCTTGTCTACACGTTCGTATATCCTATTCTGAACATATATTTGCACTTCCGGTTCCTGCAGATTCTCAATCTTGATTCGCGTTTTTTCGTCTTTTTGGTTCTCTTTCTTCTTCATCCTCGACCTGAGTTCATTTTTGAGATTAGAAGGTAATGATCAGTTTTACATTCAGAAGCTCTCATAACCCTTGTATCTTTTACTAGCTCTCTTAGTCTTTCATTCGCAATAACGAAGTCAATTATACTGTGGATATTTTCTCTACAGCAGGAGTACATGTGGATCATTTTATGCCCAAGCCAAGCATTTGTTATAAACGAGCCATTTTCTGAGCATAAGCTAACCAATCTGTCTCCGATACCATTTGTTTTTGGATCCCCAAGATTATCTAGTCCCAGAAGGCGTCTTTTACTTCATTTCTTTCACCATAAACTAGGACGTATCGCGCTATGATAATTAATCTTCTGATACCTACTTTCATTCTGACCCACAGTATATTGTATAAACAATTTAATTAATTTTACGGAAAAAATTATTAAAGTCTCTGCATTTTACAAAACATGTATCTTAATTTCGAATGCAGTACACGCATCCGTAAAATTTCTTTACTCTTGTATTTGACATGTTTCGAAAATTTCATAACATTTTCAACAGTGGCAGTAAATAAATTTCCCCGATTCATTTCAGAATTAGAACTGACTGATTTTTTTGAAAACGGATATACGAATATGGAGGATCAAAAGGATGTAACTGAAGAAGATGTAACAGCTAATGGATTTTCGGTTAACAAGTTTGTTTTGTCAGTGCTTGGACAATGGCCTTATCAAACTAAAATGCAAAAACTAATTATACGAATAATTGGAAATACTATCATGTCACTAGCCAACCTCACATCCGTACGTATAAAATTTAATCTATTTTATACACATAATCGACATGTATCTTCGTTTTTCTTTAAAAATTAGGTTAATTCTTCTATTAAGCACATGAGGCAATCTCTCACGTGATCAATTCCATGTTATTATTCTCGGTTGATTGATAAAACTGGTCAACAAAATGTCACGTATGTATCTCTGAGAATGTTGAAGTTCGTTGTTGGCTTAAGGATCCGGTAAATTGAAAACAATTAAATTGTTTTAAATGTTTTGGCACACAATGGTGGCCTTCATCAGTAAATAATTGACGTTGATGAAAAATAAAAAATATATAAAAAACTTTTCTCTTAATTTTAGAGAGAAATCACTTGAAAATCACACTACTTATTGAATATGCGCTATAGAAGTAATAAAAAAATTTATTTTTGATTATTCCTTGAATAAGCAGTGTTATTTTTGAGTGCTTTTTTTGAAGTTAAATTTTCTTTCCATTAACGTCAATTATTCATCGATTTGCAGCCTGACAGTTTTCAATGAACAGTAAATTAATTTTTTATACACAAAGAACTTTTCTTTCTATTTTAAAGGGAACACACTTAAAAATAACACTGCTTATTGAAGAAATACTGAAAAATGATTTTATTTTTTATTATTGCTTCAATAATTTCTGTGTCGAAAATTGATCTGCTATTTACTGAAAACTTGCAAATCAATGAATAATTGACGTTAATGGAAAAATTGAATTATTCCTTTGAATAAGCTATGTTAATATTGAGTGATTTCCTTTTAAAGTTAACAAATAACATAATTTTTATATTTTGTGTGAAGACGTACAAATCTTGCTTTTCTCCTCTCGAGAAAATAATCTTTTCACTATGTCAAAGATTTCTTATGCATTATTATAAGATTTAATGAAATTTACTGATGAGGGCCATCATTATGCGCCAAAATATTTTAAAACGATAATTGTTTTCAATTTACCTGACCCTAAGGCCACCAACAAACATCGGCTTTCTCAAAGAAATTTATTATTGAGGGTCAATTTTTAACAAACAATAGTTGAATATCTTTCTTACTAAATGCTAAAGAAAACTAAAAGAAAATAAATTTATTATAGTATTTACTGTTCTTGAGATATAGTGAAAACAAGAACAGGGTATAATGTTTTAAAAAACTTTAAATCTATTTGAACATACATAAAACACTAACAAGAAGTCGAAAAATTTCGAGAAAACGAATGAAAGCTTTAATCTTAAACTTTGACTATTACAACAACAAAAATATTATATTGCTCTAGAGTCGCCGGGGATTTTTTTTTACTTTTTTTCACTTCATTTTCGCTATCATTTCGAGAAGCGTTAGGACTATTGCAAAATGGAGGTGTTCATTGTTTTTAATGTTAAAATATAAAATCGAGTCCGGATTTGAATTCAGCACAAAAAATACTTCGGAAATGAAATGTTTCATTTCACAAATGCATAGGTGACATTTTGTTGACTAGAGTAATTAGAAAAATAAAAATATTTTACTGAAATTTTGGGAAAATTGTTTAAAATAGATAAGAATACCTCTGTATGGCCCACTTGAATATTAATTTTGTTTAAATAGTGTAATTTTTTAAAAACTTCAAATGTAACTGAGAACAGGGTTTTAGTGCCTTGGCAAAGCTCAAATTAACAATATTGCATTATTTAAACGAAACGAAAACTCAATTCGGCCAGAGAATAAATACACACACACACACACACACACACACACACACACACACACACACACATATATATATATATATATAGTGATACAATTTTGGATATTGGTTTAAAATATGTTTAAAAATGTATGTTTTTAAACTTTAGTTTATAGCTCTGTACGATGTCAGGCATGATTTTGATGCTGTAATTGAACGTGTTCCCATGGTTATGACGGGCGTATTTTACTTCATTAATTTTTTTACTCTAGTGTCTCAATCATCGAAAGTAGGTTATTTCATGAGTTTTTTCATAAACGGACAGGGTGTCTACTCACCTAAAAAACATGAAAAACCTGGAATATAGCCAGGGAATTTTGATATGCATGGAAAAACCAGGAGATGTCAGGAAATATGTTTTAAAGTCAGGGAATTTTCTCAAGTGCGTGTCTAAATTAAAAAAAATTATAATATAAAATTAAATAGCAATTTTTTTGTTTGTAAAAGCAGCCTTATATTACTGCTTCGAACTATTTTGTTGAAAATTCGTTTTTTTGCTGGAAATTAAGTTTTTTCAACTGAAAATTCAAATATTCGGGTTTTGGTTGAAAATTTATCTTTTTCAGTTGAAAATTCAACTCATATTGAAAATTTCTCCTTTTTGGTTGAATTGAACAGTTTTTGTTTGAGAATTTAATTCAGTCGTTGAAAATTAATATTTTTTGGTAGAAAATTTATCTATTTCGTTGAAAATTGAACTGTTTTCTTCAAAATTAGTTGTATTTTTTTTTAAATTGAAATTCAATTTTTTTTACATAAAAATTAACTATACACGTTGAAAATTCATTTTTTGGTTATAATAAATTTTTTAAATGAAAATTTAACTAAACCAGTTGAATATTTCATCATTTTAGTCGAAAATTCATCTTTTTGGCAGAAAATTATTATTTTTTTTTTACTGAAAATTTAACCATTTAATTTTCGGTTAAGAATGTATTATTTTTGGTTAAAATTTCATGTATTTTATTGGGAGTTCTTTTTTGGTAAAAAATTAATCTTTTTGGCTGAAAATTTATCTTTTTAGTTAAAAATTCGACTACTAAAGTTAGAGATTCATGATTTTAGTTGAAAATTCATGACAATTACAATTCAACGATGTTGTTAAAAATTCATTTTTTGGTTATATTTAATTTTTTTAACTGAAAATTTAACTAATCCAGTT
Source organism: Andricus curvator (assembly GCA_932195095.1). Lineage (NCBI taxonomy): Eukaryota > Metazoa > Arthropoda > Insecta > Hymenoptera > Cynipidae > Andricus > Andricus curvator. The sequence goes on from CAKNYM010041644.1 coordinate 41,487, forward strand.
AAATATTCCATCATTTTAGGTGAAATTTTATCTCTTTGGTTAAAAATTATTTTTTAACTGAAAGTTAGACCATTTAATTCTTGGTAAAAGATTTATTTTTATTGTTGTTAAAATATCATGTATTTTGTTGAGGATTTTTCTTTTTTGGCAGAAAATTAATCTTTTTGGCTGAAAATTTATCTTTTTAGCTGAAAATTCAACTATTTGAGTTCAAGATTCCTAATTTTAACTGAAAATTCTTGACTTTGGTAAAAAAACTCAACTACTTTGTTGAAAATTCGTGGGTTTTTGTTGAAAATTGATGTTCTCAACTGAAAATTTAACTATTTCATTTTTATTTGAAAATATATCTTTTTTGATTCAAAATTCAACTATTCAGTTGAAAATTCATCTTTTTTAGTTGAAAATTCAAGTCTTTTTAGTTGAAGATTCATAATTTTAATCAGAAATTCATCTCTTTGTTGGAAAATTTACTTATTTTGTTGAAAATTTGTTTTTAATAACTCGTTTTCAAAAACTTAGTAGAAAATGCATTTTTTTGTTGACAAAAAATGTTTTAACTGAAAATTTAACTAAAGCAGTTGAATATTCCATCATTTTAGTTAAAAATGTATCTCTTCGGATGGAAATTAATTTTCTTAGCTGAAAATTCATTTAGGAAGGAACAAATTCAACCAAAGAATAATTATGTTTTTAGTATTATTTATTTAATTAATTAATCGATGGCGATAATATATTTAAGAATATCTCGTAATACAATTTTTCAATCTTTCTCAATTAAAGGTATTATTCAAAGCCCTAGACTAGATGCCTGTATCATGATGAAATTACTTATCGTTTAATAAAGTTACTTTCACAATTGAAAAAAAAAACATTTATTTAATTATATATATGAATAGCACTATTTTTCCACATTTAGATATTGAAAAGAATTTAAACAAAAAACTTAAATGGCTCCGTGTTATGAAAAATTATAACAGGAAAAATATTGAGACATCTGGAAAAAACCTGGTACTGTCAGGGAATTTTTTTCCTGGATTTGAGTAGACATCCTGGTAGTACAATATTTTTCAGATATTCTATAGGTATATTATTTGTTCTTCTTAACTTTTTTTTTTCTTTTTCAGATGAAAACTCTATTAGATGATATTAAGGATAGTTTTAAAACAATTAAAAAAAATTCTGAGGAGGAAGAACAAATTCTGATTCGATCTGCTGAGGAAGGAAGAATCGTCCTCTTTTACTATATTTGTAATAGATCATTCAGCCGTATAAAAATTTGCTTATTTTATATACCATTTTTTTAAATTAATGCTTCTTTTTTTATAAAAAAAATTATTGGATTTTAGCCAGGTTTAGGATTCAAAAAATCTAATCTAAAGAAGTAAATCATGAAAAGTTAAGAAGCTTCTAACTTAAGATTCCTTTTACTGACCTTTAAAGACATTCATGTCTTCTCCATTTCTTGATTCACAAAACTTTCACTCTAAATATAAAGAAAGTGATATTTTTTAATTAACAATTATCTGTAAAAGAAAATTTTTATTACCTAAAGCTACTTCGTAATAATGTATGAATGGCATTTAATTACAACAATAAGTGAAAAGTTAATAATGACCATTTACAGATATTTCTAAAAATAATATGTCTTTGATAACATTCGCTGAAATTCAATTTTTATAAACAATTAAGATGAAAATTTCAAAATTTCGACAGTTTCACTCAGAAAAAACTATATAAATGTAGACTTTTTGATAGTAAAATAAGATTTATTGATGAATATAAATGATACAATGATAAAATCCGAATCTCACATCCGCATCGCTCCGCCCCACGCTCCGCACTCCCGATCCTTTTTCCTTTTTCTTCTCTCATTCCTCATCGCTAGGTGTCGCATTAGTATTTTAAATTTCTATCCCTACATCCGGGCATCCTGACTAATCATCCGCCCCGGATTGATCATTCGTAACATATGGTTTCATGAATTCGGCGCATGAACTTGTAGAGAAAGGTCCATCGTGTAAACCTACAGACTTAACATCGTATGTATCGTTAGCTTTGGCCTTTTCGATTACATAAGGGCCATGATATTTCGCTTTAATCTTACGACCAGGCCCTAGTTGAGTTCGCTTGATTGCTACAAGATCGCCCTCTTTATACTGAGTCGGTGCACGGCGTCTGAGATTATACGAGTGACGATTCTCTGCTTGAACTTTAGCAATTTGCTCTTTAGCCTTTTCACGCAAATTATCCCGAATATCTTGGAAATGCGTTTGAAGTTCCTCTTCGATAAGTTCCTTTACTTGTAAGTCAATTTCAGGTCGCATCTTTACACCAAACAACAGCTCAAAGGGCGTCATATCTATGCTTCGTTGGTAGGTAGAATTCAGGACTTGTTGCAACCTGTCCACGTGTTGATACCACTTTGAAGGGTCATTCATCGATAATTTGGTAAGAATGGCGATAATGGTCTCGTTTAGCCTCTCAACTTGACCGTTAGCTCTACGAAGACCATTAGTTATGGTGTGGTGCTTGATTCCTTCCGTTTTGCAATAATTCTGGAATTCTTCAGATGTGAATGCCGTTCCACGGTCAGAGATTATCCTTGCAGGGCTACCAAATAAAATCTTCTGCTTTTCCAATCTGTCAATCACTTCCTTAGATGTCGTTAATTTGGTAGGATATAACCACACGAATTTGGTAAAACCGTCGATATCTGCTAGTATATGATGATATTTTTTGCTTGTTGTTTCAAGTGGTCCAAGGTGATCAACATGATACGTGTGGAGGGATAGATCGTCTTTGAATAATGGATGGAGAAATCCCTCCTTTTTACCTTGTTTTCTATTACCTAGAATGCAAGGGATGCAATTGCCGATGAATCTTTCAATCTTTCGTCGAAGGTCTGGAATGAAATAATCTTGCTTTATGAGCTCTTCTGTCCTTTGGAGTCCAAAATGTCCTCGATCATGCGCGCTGCGAATGATATCATTTTGCATAACCTTGGGAACCATCAAAACGTCTTGGCCATCCTTCTCAACATAAAGAAGTCCACTTCGCACAAAGAAATCTTGGTAAGGTTTTTCCTTCAAAATTTCGAAGATTAGGCTCGTCTCGCTGTCCTCTTGCTGCGCTCTTTTGATACGCGGAGTGACATCATCTATTTTGAAAGTCATCACGGGATGTCGGCTCAAATCATCGACATGCTTCATCCGAACTCCGGGCCGATGTTCTACCGTGTAGTCAAAATCTTCCAAAAGGGAAATCCATCTAGCTACTCTGGTCACCAAGTCCTTCTTGTCCATGGTTCGCTGAAAAGCTGCACAATCTGTTATAATTTTGAACTTGATTCCCCACAGATAAATTCTAAATTTCTGAAGACCTGAAACAACAGCTAAAATCTCTAGTTCATAGCTTGTGTAATTCTTTTCTTCTGGAGTAGTTTTTCTACTCATAAAGTGAATTGGATGCATCTGAAGATCAGTTGGACACTTCTGCATCAATATGGCTCCGCATCCGTCTCGACTGGCATCAGTGTGTAACTCCGTTTCGTATTTTTGGTTGTAAATCATCAAAACAGGATCCGTGGCCATCATACTTTTCAACTTTTCAAAGGATCTTCTCTCGACTTCAGTAAATTGAAATTTCCTATCTAGCTGTAAAAGGTCAGACAAGGGCTTAGCGATTAGAGCATACTGAGGAACGAACTTGCGGAAATATCCAGATAAACCCAAAAAGCTTTGCACCTCCTTGGTACTGGTCGGAACCGGGTAATTAAGAATTGCCTTAACCTTGTCAGGCGACGGATAAACTTTCCCATCCTCAATCACATGTCCAAGAAATTCAATCCGACGTTTCATCAATTGAGCTTTCTTCTTATTCAATTCTAAACCGTACTCAGAAGCCGTGTCCAGAACTCTCTCTAAACGCTTTAAACCTTCTTTATAATCAGGGGCAGGAATTATTATGTCGTCGATGTAAATGAAACATACACCTTCCTTAATCAATAATCTAAAAACAGTATTAATAAATCTCTGAAATACGGCAGAAGCGTTACATAAGTCGAATGGAGTCACTAAACATTCAAATTGACCCTCTCCTGTCACGTATGCCGTATACTTGCGACTATCTTCGCTCACTGGTACGTGATGAAACCCATTTTTTAAATCAATCGTCGAAAAAACGCGGGCGTCTTGGACCTTATCTATTAAATCTTGAATTACTGGAAGAGGATAACGATCTCTAACTATCACGCGATTTAATTTGCGATAATCGATGCAAACTCGTGGAGTTCCGTCCTTTTTCTTTGTAACAACCACAGGACTAGCGTAATCGGATGAACAAGGCTGAACTTTGTTTTCTTCAAGCCATTGCTCGTTTTGTTTGCTTACAATTTCAGTTTCTGCTGGCGAAAACGTCGCGGTCTTTGATAAACAGGTTTTTCATCTTTGAGAATAATTTTTAATTCAACATTCGTTGTTTTTGTTTTGCAGGAACATATTCGTCAAATAATTTTTTAGCTTCTTCGCGTATTTGAACATCAGGGATATGATCAAGATCCAACGAAGGTTCATCGACAAGATTAATTCGCGATAGAAATACAGTGGGCTTTAATTTAGTTAATTCTACCCCATCAGGTCCGCTTTCAAGTTTCGCTTGGTGAATTACATCGTTGCCAATAATTAAATCATAATCTATTGCATCATCAGGAACTACATAGATAGTGGTAGGGAAATGATCATCATCAATATTTATAATCGTCTGAAAAAACCCAAAAGTCTCTGTTCCTTGCTGACCAACGCCAATCACGCAAGAATTTTCTCGCCTATAATCAGTCGTGAAATTAAATTTAGGATAAACTGAAACGCGAATTAAACAAACTTGTGCGCCGGTATCTACAAGAGCATCTACTTTAGCATCATTTATCTCGACCTGTTTTTCATGTATATTATACGGCTTTATTTTACAGGTATTAACTGATTTGTTTGACTTACCATCGGTCGACTTACATTCTTTCGATTCATGTCCAAACTCGTTACAACGGAAACATCTCTTACCGCGATCCTTAAACGGACATTCCTTAGAGTTGACCTTTGCCACCGCAGTTGTAGCACCGTTGTACCTTGCTGTTCGCTTCTTTCTTCGCTTCTGGTTGTTCTTTCTTCGTTTCTGGTTGGCTTTTCTTTCCAAATTTCTCTTGAGTGGCAGTCTTCTCTTGCTTTCTTTTTCTGATCTCCTCGTAGGCTTTCATCTTCTTCTTGAATTCCTTTAGAGTATTTGCTTCAAACAGAATAGCTTTGCTTACTATTTCATCATTTATTCCATCTATCACATACTGGATAAGAGCTTCAGTTTCAATTTCGCCTCTAGCAGCCAACTCCTTCATAATTAGAAAATACTCCTGTACCGTCTCGTCCTTCTTCATTTTTCGCTTCGATAACATCACATGAAGTTGAGCGCTGTTGATTTTGGAAGAAAACTCATCTTGAAGAGCAGACTTTAGTTTCTTCCACGTCGTTAAATTCTTTTCACTTTGAATGAATAACTTATCCACTCCTTTAAGTGATTTTTTGCAAAAATCAGCATGTGCAGGTCGTCCCATTGATACAGAGTAGCCATATCCTCAAAATCGGAAATCCATCTTTCGACAGGATACGCGTCATTACCCTCGAAGGGTCGAATGGAATCCTCCACATCCTTGTAGTGGATAGCAAATCGAGGAGCTTGTCGTCCTGTCGTTCTGTTATTATTGGAGACAACGCTCACGTGACTACCAACACTGCTATCTCTGTCCTCATCTTCCTCAGCGACGTCTTCACCATCGTTTTCGCCTGGATTCGCACCTGCTCCGTCCTCCTCTTCGTCATCGTCTTCCGCGTCATCGTCTTCTTGGAGGGTATTTAGGTCCATTAGCCCGTTGCAGATTCTCGAGCAATTAATTCTTCTTTGGTTCCGTCGTAGTCCAATCCCAAAAGGTTGCAGATAGATGTTAAATCTCTTTCGGCCATGGACTCATTTGCGAACGCTATCTTAGCTGTGTGTTGATCAGATCCATCGGCAAACTCAAAACCAGTAAAAGTGCGTAACCTTTGACGATTTCCACGATCTCCATCTTCTTGAAAAATAAATCTATGTAAGGCACGAATTTCCACTTTCGATGCAGTTTTGATCTTATCTCGAATCGCTGGAATCTGTCTGAGATTCTCCATCTTAAAATGATTGAATTTAAAGTCACCCTTTATAGTTTCCTTTCAAGGCAAGAGTCCAAATAAAGCTGAATGTTTTGTTTATATGATCGTGCTTTAGATTAAGCAGTGGGCTACACACATATCAGCACGTCGTAATTCGAAACGTTGCAACTCAGACCAGAACACCACACAAAGAAACACTCATGGTCGCTTCAATAGACACCATATTTCAGCATATTTCATCATCACAAAATCACAATCATAGAAAAGCGTCGTCTTTTCTAAGATGCACGTCGTAATGTTGGCGCTTTATCCGCACACGTCGTATTTGCACTGAATTCGGCACACAACAAAAAACACGTCGTCGTTAGATCCTCGTGCACGTCCTACTTCGCACTCGGACCTTTGCGTCGTTTCCTCGTCGTCAAACGTCTCAAATAGATTATTTTTATCGTGATCCGGTTCTACACGTTTCGACTTTGCGTAGTTCCGAAAAAACAAAACAATTTTGACCGTCGCCGAAAATCGGCTTTGTTCTCGAAATGCGTCGTTATCGGTGCGAAGCGTCCCGAATTCGCGGGAGCGATTTTTCACGATATCATTTTCTTTGATCACCTGCGAGATCCACGGTCACTCATCACGGCCGAGCCCCCAAATTGTAGACTTTTTGATAGTAAAATAAGATTTATTGATGAATATAAATGATACAATGATAAAATCCGAATCTCACATCCGCATCGCTCCGCCGCACGCTCCGCACTCCCGATCCTTTTTCCTTTTTCTTCTCTCATTCCTGATCGCTAGGTGTCGCATTAGTATTTTAAATTTCTATCCCTACATAAAATTGTTTATAAAAGTATTTAGTAATACATTCTTATTAATATGTGTGACTAACTTAGAATCACAACTTAGTCTTAAGTTATTTTGATTTAAAGGCCGATTTTCGCTCAGCGAAACTGCCAGAATTTTGAATTAGTTTATCCTAATTGTTTATAAAGATTCAAATTTTTATATTTTACTAATAGTGATCGAGTCTAGTGGCTTGTTCCCGGATGTATATAGACACTGCCATTATTTTTAGAAGTATCTGTAACAATTGCAGCGATTGAAGGAAATTAATATCTAAAAAAATCTCATATTTAAATATTTTGTTACAAGAATTGTTCATGACACCATAAAACAAACATTTTTGGTCTCACGCAATTTTTAAATTAGAATATAAAATTAATATTCCTACAAAATCTTTGTATTTAATAGGTTCTATATTATCTACCAAATAATAGAAAGGAAAAGCATGGACAATATTTTTGATAATTAATGAAAATTGATATCTTAACGAACGAAAAATATTAACAGAATCTGAAGTGTTTCACAATTGTAAGTTTCATTTTTTTAATCAAATGATTTTGGTTTGAAATAACCCATTTCCGTGGAAAAATGCTATCACACCCTATTATTGTTCACAAATTATAAATATTCTTTTGAATCTTATGATTGTTTTATTGAAAATAGAAATTTGAGACTAAAAACACTAACATAACGTAACAACAAAATTTTTAAGATTGGAAATCCTCTCTTCAACCGATTTTGTCTTGTTCAAAATAACCGATATCCGGTGAAAAATATAAGCGTAACTTGAAGTTTTTTTTTTCAAATTTTTTACCTGATTTGAAATTTAATGATTCTTTATGTTCTTCATCAAAAGTAACGATTTACGGTATAAAACGATAACAAAACTAAAAATTGTACAAAAATCATGAATTGAATGACTCTGAATAATAATCTGAAGTATACATTATTTTTCGAATCAAAATAACCAATTTCCTACGAAAAGTACTAACATAATATGATTGTACCAAATTTTTAATCTTCTTTAAAATTGATTGATTTTTGTCTAAAGTAACCGTTTTGAGGTAAAGAACGCCTACATAATTTTATATTGTTCCAAATTTTAAATCTATATCAATATTTTCAGTGAAAACCGTTAGTTTGACCTACCATAATTGTACCAACATTTTTTTATTTCCTTTACTCTATACTCTGTACTACTAGTTTCTTTCTTAGTGATCTTGACCAGTTTCCAAAATAATTTCTTATTTCCTTCGAAAGCATATCACATGTTCTTCTCTGTTTCCTCTTTGATTTTACCCTTGTTTTCTTTATCAAGTATTTTTATTTTTCTGTTCTTACCCCTATAATCATTTTCTAGTATAATTCTCTCTCCATCGCCAAGACCTGTAATATTCAACTTTCTTAGATGCGCTTGCCTCTTTTCGTTGAAGACTATCCGAATTTCATCATTCCACCAAGCATTACCAGTCATTCTTCCCACAACCGCAGTACCACACACTTCAGTTACACTCCTAATAATCATTTCCTGGAAAATTGTCCATGCGCCCTCTATACCTTTATTGCGTATTAGTGTCTCCCAAACTGTCCTATCTAGGTGTTCATTTATTTTATTCTAAAATTCTATTCGCAATTCTGATTTCTGTGAGTTCTCTATTTTGATTCGCGTCTGCTTCGTTTCTTTAGTTTTCTGTCTTCTCCATCCCTTACCTAAAAACGTCAATCATACAGTGGCTTTCACTTCTGCGCCAAATGTACAAGTGAATCATTTTATGCCTAACCCAAGTATTTGTAATTAACAAGCCCTTTTCGAAGAATAAGCTAGAAATCTGTCCCCCTTAAGATTCGTTTTCGGATCTGCGAAATCACCTATTACCCTATTCGTACCCTCGAGTTGGACTATAACCCATCCATTCATATCTCTTGGTAGAATGATTCTTTCCCCATGATCGCAAGTAGAGTAGAACGGGGCGAGGCAGCCAAGACGCCACATTTTGGTGTGCACTTGTTCGAAATGATATCAAAAGAGTATGGTGTCGTTAGCAAGCCTAATTCTTTGGCTACAAAATTGTCTCGTGGCATTTTGACGTAGCTTGCCCATTACAGTTTCTACAACCGTTTTCCAGAGACGCTATGTTTTTTATGAACTGTAAGAACGTGGGGCGAGGCAGCCAACCGTTTCAGCAATCATTAGGCGGCACACGAGGTTTTAATACACAGACATATAATAATGTATAAGTTCTTCATTAGGTTCAAGATGATATATAAAAATAAAAAACAAAGTTAAATGTCTTCTCTGACAATTGATGGAACTCAGAAGAAAAACAAAAAAAAATTGGAAAAAATCGAAAAAATTAATGTCATCTTCGTTGCTGCTGTCCGAGGTTTCATAAGGAGTTTATACATTCTTCGGGCGGCTTCGTCGACGGTTGCCACAAGCAATTCGCTTTTTAGCCTTTTCGGCATACCTCGCCCCACATGTGCTTTTTTCACAAAAAAAAACTATTTTGAATATCTGCTAGTAGTTTTTCACAAATGACGCTGCTTTTTACAAATTGCAAAAGTCACGACAGTCAACTTTCGGCAAGTACAGCGGACTAACCTAACCGACCTTATGTTGCAAAGGCGCGCGATTTCAATTAACGCTGTGAGAATAAGAAGAAATTGGCTGCCACGCCCCACTGGCTGCCTCGCCCCGTTGTACTCAACCTATAGTATCATTTAAAGCGTCCCAGAAGGCGGCTGGTACTTCGCTCTTCTTGCCATAAACTAGCACGCTACGATAAATAATCTTCTAATTCATTTTTTTGTTTGAAAATTTAACAACTTTGTTGAAAAGTCATTTTTTTGGTGAAAATTTTGTTTTCATCTGGAAATTAAAATATTCCCTATTTGGTTGAAACTTTATCCTGTATATCGTATAAGTTGGAAATTTCTCTTTCTTTATAGAACATTATATTCTTCTTGGTCGAAAATTAATCTTTTTGGTGTAAAATTTAAGAATTTTGTTGAAAGTTCGTTTCTTTTGTTCAACGTTATTTTTTTTATCAGCGTTTTTATTTCAAAATTTAACTATTCCATTTTTTGTTGAAAGTTAATCCTGCATATTGTATAAGTAAAAAGTTTAACTATTTGGTACAAAATTCATGTACTTTGTCGAAAATTCAACTTTTTGGTTGAGAATTCAACTATTATATTAAAAATTCATCTTTCTTGATTAAAAATGATCTATTTTGTTGAAAATTCGTCGTTTTTGATTTAAAAGTCCATTGTTCTCTAAACGATTCGACTTTAAAGCTTAAAAACTTCACTCTTCTGTTGAAAATTCATCTTTCTTGGTTAAAAGTGAATTTTTAAAAGAAAATTCCACTGTTTTCTGAAAGATTTGTCTTGAAAATTTAATTATTTGACTGAACATCTTTGTATGCTGAAAATTTAATTATTTGGTTTGAAATTCACCTATTTTGTTAAAAATCTAACTATTTTTGACAATTTTGAATATTTTTTAAAAATCATCAATTTTGGTCGGAAATTAAAGTATTCAGAAGAAATACTCATCTTACAGTTGATGGGCAATGCAATAATCCAAAAATACTGTTCAAAAATGGAAAATCTCATTCGAACTATACTGATTTTTGTTTTGAAATACCAATTTTTGGTGGAATACCCTAATATGAACTAAAATAGTTAAAACATTATGAACCTGCATAATCAAATAATTTTTTGTGAATATCAATTTCTGGTAGAAATGCTAACAAGAACGAAAATCGTAAATTGTTGACAAGTTTTTAATCTTTAAAATTTCTTCACTTTTTATTAAAAATGCAAAATCTCTGTGTAAAGCGCTAATAAAATCTGATATTGTTAAAAATTTAGAAATCTGGATAATAATTTTCGTTTAAGAATGCGAATTTGTTGTGGGAAAAATTAACATAACCTACAGTTTTGAGAAATTTTGAGTCTTTTTCGAAATTTTATGATTTTATACTGAAATTCTGTTTAAAAAATACTAATTTTCAGCGTGAAGCATGAACATAAAACATGTTCAATATTTTAAATGATATATTGCAATTTGTAATTTGAAAGTAATTTGAAAGTTTTAATTTACCACGCAAGAGTATGTAAAAAGCATGAATATTTCTCAATTCGAATTTTTTCATAAAAATTGCAAATGTTACATTTTACCAAATATTATCAAACCTATATTTCTGAAAAACTCTCAAATTTAAATATTTTGCCACGAAAAATGTTTTTGATATTGGCTATTGTCAAGTTTTTTACTTATGTGAGAAGTTGTAGGCTCCGGAAGCTACGATCATGGTTCTTTAAA
>CAKNYM010041648.1:0-13883 GCA_932195095.1 Andricus curvator
CCCCCCCCCCTACACTGCCCACGTGGTATATGGATGCCCCCATACAGTGAAAAAAATTATAAAAATTTGAACACTTGAATCCTGTTATTCATTTATTATTTATATTAACAGAAACCATTGTCGAGAATGTGAAGTTCCAGTATATGCAATACTTCTCATTTTCGACAATTGACTCTATTTCTCTAGGAGCGTTTACCGGAGAGGTATTTGGGCTAATTCCGTAAGAGTGACAGAGATGGTAATACAGCACTCTTAGTGCCGCATTGCGCCTTTGGATGTAGGTCGTTCCCGCATGAGTTAGACAACTAGATAGTATGTGTCCTAGATGCTCGGGGCGTGCATGACACGCTCTGCAGCTATCATCGGGAATGTCTTGGCTCAAAATAGAATAGAACTGAAGGGCCTATGACAAAGCCATTGAACGCGTCTTCGGGTTGCGGATAGAGCTTCCCTGTACCAAGGGTTTCTGCTGAATATGGTTAAAATAATTAATAAGCAGTCGCGGACAATTGTCCAGGGATGGTCCCGAAGGAATAACCCCTAAGCGAAGGCGTAACAACCGTGACAAGAGCTGAATAGCACCTAGGTGAGGTGTCTTAAACGTTGACTCTGGGATACCGGGCGACCTCTCGGAGTATGCAGCCTTATCCTTGCACGTGGGGCTCTACAAGGATGGACGAACCCTTTCCCTAGCTGCTCGTGGAAACAACAATGACACCACCAAAACACCAAAATGTTGTAGATGCGGTTCGAAACGATCGAACGCACAGTGCACCCGACAATGGATCGCCGAACAATGCCGATCATCCTAGAGTTCGGGGTGCTGAAAATAATTTAGATGCAAACACGACGACGAACCGGCGAAACGCTACGATGCCAGCATTATCCCTGTTCACCGAGGCTTTATCGCGCGTATGCACACTCTGTGGTGCCAGAAACACCGAGAGCTTCAGCACGTTTCGCATCAGTCTTTGCGGAATCAAGCCGACTACCTTCGGAAATATGTATATGTACGCGGAGCGCTTCCCCAACCACTGTTTGATCAAGCTGGAGACGAAGATCAGGAAGCGACGTGAGGACCAACCGCGTAAAGCAGGCACCTTCTGAGAGATGATCGTGATTTCAAGACAAGGAGGAACATTAACATGCAAGTTCCTCCTAAGCCCCAAGATCTGGCTGAAATGGATGCCTCCCTTCGTGGAGATATCTCGCAAGAGTCCGACCTCTGGACCATCAATTGCTCAGTTTATGGTGTTGCGAGACCTTTCGCTGATCCAAATCGAAGGCTAAAACCGACGATGGGTCAAAAGACCAAAAGACGCTTGCATCAACTAAACAAGAAGGTTGGATGATCAAGACAGGATGCCTCCCGTGTTCAATGTGTGATTGACTACATAACATCTTGTAGACCATTCACGGAAAGTGTTCGAAAGTTCGCCCAAGAACTAAGGATCTTCAATCACACACTGAATAAGTCAAAGCTGCTGACAGTCAAGCAGCATATTGTTGACAAAATACGGATGTTATCTGACGCAAGGAGGAGAATACAGAAAAGGGAGAGATAGATCAGGGAGAATCAACCATTTCTCGCTGACCCATCGCGCCTCTTCAGCGATCTCCCTGATTCTGTAAAAAAATCCACCCAAGCCCAAGGACGTAGAGACTTTTTGGAGAAAGGTATACTCCATCTAGATGCTTCACTTCTAAAAACCGAAGTAAAGAAAGCAGAGGTTGAAAAATTTCACCAAGAGCTACTCGACAAGAAAATGCACGGAAACTTTCAGAGAAATGTAGAAAAACAGTCCTTGTCGAAGGAGCAAACTTTTGCTTTCCTCAAATCATCAGGGCTTAATTCAGGTACAGAGGGTTTTATTTTCGCATGCCAGGACGGTGTCATTTCCACCTTAGCATACCATGACCTCATTTTATGTCAAGGAGTTCCCAGTGATAGGTGCAGAGCGTGTCATGCACACGCTGAGTACCTAGAACAGATACTATCGGGGTGTCCGACCCATGCAGGAACCACATATATCTATAGACATAATGGGGCCCTAAGAGTGCTTTATTACCATCTTTGTCGCTCTTACGGTGTTGGTCGCGACCCTGCCCTGCCGAACGCTCCAAGGGAGATAGATTCCATTGTCCAAAATGAGAAGTGCCAAATTTTGTGGAACTACGATTTTCGGACAGCAGTTTCCGTTGTACACTCGAGGCCTGACATCGTTCTCCAAGACTTCGAGAGACGAACTGTATTCGTAATCGAATTCTCGCCTCCGTCCAAATACAGCATCACTGCCAAGGAGAAAGAAAAGGAGGAGAGGTATCAAGACCTTAAAAGAGAGCTGCAACAACTGTACCCAAAATATTCGGTACCAGTAATTTTCCTTGTGATAGGTGCTCTCGGAGGTGCGGAAACATCACTGATTCGTAACCTCAAAGCCATACCCGCGTGCTAAAAATATGCCAAGGCACTTGCGAGATGGATGCAGAAAGCTGTCATAATTGCGTCGCTTCGTGTCCTCAAGACACACGAGGGTTTCGCCGGCCTGTCGTTGTGGTTTCATCGTGCCCTGTGACCATCCATCTCACGGTTGTAAGACGTGGCCATAAGTCTGATTTACCGCGGTTCTACTGGGAGTCGGTGTCATTTTTTAGGTGGCAGTTACTCTCAGTGGGACCCTGCGGTAGTTGTTCAACTCTTTTTTCTAAATTATATATATATATATATATATATATATATATATGTCTGCAGTATATTAATGAAATATATCGTGCATTATTCAGTGGCGATTTGTGGAAATAATTAGATGACTGTGGTGACGTTTGGAACTAATTAACTGCCGCTGCCTGTACGGCATGTTAAAGGGCTATCTAAGGCTCACTTTTCTGGGGGCGTTATAGGCTCATAACATGGTGGTTTCGAATAAAATATGATAAGTATTGGTCTTCTGCAAGCTGAAGGTAATTTTTTTTCATTACGTTTTTCTTAAGTTGTCATGATCAATATAAATAAAATTGTTTGAACAAATATTAATTATTTTAAGAAGTCGTATAGCATTCAAATATTTAACGATAAGCGCCAAACTTAATCAAATTCAGGAAAATAATCCGATTTTTTTATTTCATTTCCATAAAAATGTAGATTATTATTTAATAAATTGTTGAAACAATTTGATGATGTTTTCAACGAAAGAATTTTCTCTTAATACTAATAAATTACCGCATTAAATACAGAAAATATAAATTTGGAATACTTGTTTCGGAACAAAATTATTTAAACAAAAATCTTATTTAAACAAATGTGAGTTTGTTATGTATTGAAATAATAATTAATTGTTTAAACAATTGGTGACTTTACAAGAGAAAGATTAATATGAAACAGAATATAAAAAACATCTTAAACTGTTTTTATTACTTTTGAGAATACTTCTTTTAATTAAATTATTAATAATTTATAGCCCGCACTCTTAAGCAAACATTGAATTTTGAATAGCTTTTAATCTGAACACTAACTTTAGAAATCTTAATTTATATTATATTGACATATTCTTTGCAATTGTATCTAAAAATTTTGTCACATTTTGTTACAATTTTTAAAACTTGACAAGCACCGAACTAAAATATTTCCAAAATATTTTATGTTTCACATTTTGTGTAGGAATACTTCCTGCGTACACAAAGAAAAATATTTGTTTGAATCAAACCAGTGAATTTAGGGTTCATTGAAAAAATTCGTTAATGAAAAAATCTATACTTCTTCATACGGAATCAATGCATCCCCATCACTAAGGCTACCAAGTCGAGATCAAGGTAATTTAAAAACTCTAATACTATCTGAAATAAATATTAGGGAATTTTTCCAAAACCTCTATTCTTTAAGGGTTTCGTAGGCTACGTTGAAAACCCATACATAAACATAGTCGGTTGTCCGTCCGGCTATCTTCTTCTCTTCCTTTTTTGTGGCTTCTTAGATACAATAAGCCATGTATCACTCAATATATTTAATGAATAATGTTCCAATTCTGATTAATCGTTTGAGTTCCGTGAAGTTATGAGAGTTATCAAGGTCTGTTCCATACACACATTTCCTCATGAATCCCTATACACCGTAGTTCAATTATTCAATTCAATTTTCAAATTGCAGATGAGTCATTTATCGTATATTCGCGTCTATCAGCCATGTAATGCACAATGAAGTCCACGTTAAATGAACTTTTTACCGAAGATTCGTAATCCCATCTCAAGCTGACAGTTCAAAGCAAGTTCCTTCATTGGGTATGTTTAACAATCGTATCCAAAAGTCTCCCGTGGCAGATGTCCTCATCCGCTCCAAACCAGCATTGGTTTTGGAAGGAAGGAGGGCCCTTCATACAGGACACAGCTCGTATCAAGGCACGTATCATATAACCAGGCTAGAGCACGCTCTCGTAATGAGGTTAACGTACCGCCTTGGAAGACTGATGCCCCGGAACTATAACATAAGTGACTGATCGTTCACATGCAAAAAAGATTCGGCCATAGAACCCCTCGTCCATCCATAAGGCCAGCAAATAAGAGCTCAGTCCTAGAAGTCACGCTAAAAAAACAGCACGGTGATTGAAATCTACACGTGTCGTTTATGCCAAAAAATAAATGCCCCTATTAGTTCGCGATATGGTGCATTTTGCATTTGGTGGTGCTTTTCTTTATTCTTCAGACCACTGTCCTTGGATGATTGTAGAGATGCTTCTATGGGCGTACTTTGGAATCCTTCATAGAGGATCTCTATAAAATTTCCTTGATGCATCTTCATTGTCCCAAAAACATTTTGCATGGAGCTTCATCTGTCATGACGTTTATTCTGAGAATATCGATGGGCTGCCTCAAATCCTTCATTCAAAATTTTGCTCACGTATCCGAGCTGAAAATTCCGGTACAGGAATCTCGGAGGGTCCTGCACATTGTCATGTACACGAATACCTGCACGGGAACTAATCCGCAAAAATTCGCTAGTGGCTTGGCTTTCTCAATAGTGAGTTCGATCTTCAAGGGAATAAAATAAATGCAACTTTATAGCTCTAAGCGACATGAGTTTTCGAACTGGCTTTCTGTAAAGGACCCTTTACGTGTTTTTGTACAGAAACCTGCACCTCAATTTACTTTGAAAAAAAACCTGAACAGGGATAAGTACAGGATCATTGAGAGGTTCCTTTGTCGGTGCAGGTGTCTTTGCAGGATCATGTACAGTTTTCTTCATCGAATTCCTGCACAGGAACTCAGAAGATTACCTATACAACTTCGTGTACAGAAACATATGCAGGATCCTCCGAGGTTCCTATAAATGAATTTTCAACTAGGATCCTTTTGATTTGCATGATTTTTAATAATTTCTCTCCACCGATGATGAAATCAGCCACGTAGACGACGATGATAACAGTATAGCTTTCGTCATCTAGTTTGTACATGCAAGGATACACCCTAGATCATACCATTCCTATAGTTTGGAGAAAAGAGTCGAGTTTGAGGGACGAGGCTTTACCGGCTTGTTTAAGCCCATAAAAGGTTTGAATCCTGCCTCCGCTCATCGTGAAGAAGTGATCAGAGTAAAATGTCTCAAAGTTCTGAAATTTTCATGTCCTTAGCTGTCCATCGATGAGTTTCATTCCGGGGAGGGGCTACATACAATAAAAATTAAACTCCGAACAAATCAGCCTGAATAAGTTATGAAAATATTAACGTATAGAGCCGTGGAGCATCGTGCGATCCCTGAAGTGCTAGACGTCTATTCAATTTATGTTCACGATTGAATGTTGTGCATTGCAAAATCTGCAACTTCACAATACATAAACTTGAATAAATGAAACTGCAAATTCTTTGGGATATTTTTCTCAGTGTAAGTATTTAAAATAAAAAATTCATTAATTTCTATTTATTCTTACAGAACCAAGTTCGCATGTGGAGCCTCCACCTGGATTTTCTGCACACTCGCAGTATGGATCGCGTAAGTAACTTTTTTTGAGGTTATTCGTTACTGTATCCCCTTCATTTTGGAAATTTACAAAAAAATTGGCATACGGGAAATAACATTTACCGACCCTCTGATATGAGCTGCGAACAACAATACGTTTGAAAATACTAAACACAAGAGTCCTATAATTGTCTCTAATTTAGATCTTCAACAATCAACTTTAATAATCTCGCAATAATTTCCACCTTGCCAACGTAACACTTCATTAGTATGTCAGTTTAAGATCTGATAAAATTATTATCTTTAACCAGAATTTAGAACCAGTTAAGGCTTTAACTGGCTATAGATTCTGGTTGAGACACCTTTAATTCATTTAAACGGTAAATTTAGGGGCGTCCTAATTTACCCCACATGTCCGAAGTTACCCCGTCTGAGAGTATTTTATTGAAAATTCGTCGTTCACGGTAGAAAATTAATCTTCTTAGTTAAAAATTCATCTTTTTGTTCGAAGAGTTACATTTTTTAGTTGAAAATTAAACTGTTTGTTTGAAATTTCATCATTTTAGTTAAATATTCATTTGTTTGGAACAAAATGTAACTATTTTATTGAAAATTCGTGTCCTTTTGTTTGAAAATTATATTTTTTTCAAACTAAAAGCAAAGAATGCCCCAAATCCTTCATTTATCCTCAAGTATCTCAGCTGAAAATTCTTGTACAGAAACTTCGGAGGATCCTGCACATGTTCCTGTACACGAACTTGTACAGGTAATCTTGGCGGGTCTGTGCAGGAATTTGACGAAGGAAACTGTACATGATCATGTCCAAGTTCCTTCATAGAGTGAATTGAGATGCTGATTCATGTACAGGA
Source organism: Andricus curvator (assembly GCA_932195095.1). Classification (NCBI taxonomy): domain Eukaryota; kingdom Metazoa; phylum Arthropoda; class Insecta; order Hymenoptera; family Cynipidae; genus Andricus; species Andricus curvator. Next base: position 6,817 of record CAKNYM010041648.1, read on the forward strand.
ACGTTTTTAGGATCTTATGCATGCATTTTTGAAAATATGCCTCCATTGATGAGTAAATCAGCCACGTAGACGAGGATGATAACGGTACTACTTTCGTCATTTAGCTTGTACATGCAAGAATCCACCACCGATCGTACAATTCCTATAGTTTGGAGAAAAGTGTCGCGTTTGACGTAACAGTATGTACTGGCTTCTTTAAGCCCATTAAGGGGTTTGTTCAAACAACAAACTTTGTCTTCTTGTCCGGAAACGATGAATATCTCGAGATATTGCATATAGAGATGGTCTCGAAGGTCTCCTTGCACATAGACGGTTTCCAAATCCATTTAGTAGATAAACATTTGTCTTTTAACACCGACAGCTAGAAAAGTGCGTATGGTTTCGTACCTTGCGACTGGTGAGTAAACTTCCTGATAATCGTTTCCTTGTTTCTGCTCGCAGCCACGTGCAACTATTCGAGCCTTGAAGTGGTCTACAGTTCCATCCTGTTTACGTTTATCTCGAAAAACGCATTTGCATGAAAGAAGTTTGCGATCCTTAGGTTTATCGACTAATTTCCAAGTGTCATTACTCATAAGGAATGAGTACTTTGTCGCTTCGAGCCTGGGGTCCTTGTTTTGACTATTCATGGACTTGCAGAGAGTAAGTTATTCGCTGCCTAAATCTTCTGCTGCCAGACCCGCAATTTCTGGATAGAATTTCCGGTGCCTCCCTGGACAGCCCGTTTAAATAATCCTAGGGCGATTTGGTCCTGTTGTGAATCATGACCACGCCACATGATATAAGACTCGTGGTATGGCATATGTGTTGAAAATTCATTGTGTGTTTCAGGTAATTCTTTTTTTCATCATACCTCAATCGAAAATTCGGCTTTAAGTGCCTGTGGAGCGGGTGGAAAATCGAGTTTTCTACCCTAGGGAAGAAAGTGACAGATCAATGTAAACGGCGGTGTTAAACACCGCTATTTACAAACATGCCAAACATTTCTAAAAAATCCTGTATCCTTCGGGGAATTTTGTTCCTGAGATTGGTAGTTCCTGAGTTGATCCGCTTCCTGATACCCCAATGTTTTGAGAGATACTTCGAAAAGATCCAATACAGAGTCCACAGTAGTTTATTTTTGTTGATCCTTTATGGAAGGCACATCGACTACCATTTCTACGAACAAACGAACATTACGCCCTTCTATAACTTTGTTAGTTTGCTTATCCTATAATTGGTGATCGTATAATTCTTACAAATGTTGAACGCATATAAGAAGAAAATACTTTTGCAGGCTATCTATTGCTATGTTACAACAGTCTTCTTATTTTGCAACAGTCGAAAGATTGGTTGGACCAAAATTTGATTGATAGATAAGATTGGCACAGCAACTATTTTCTTATCCGTTAGACTATAGCGAAAAACTAAAAAAACGTACTCTCACTGGTTATGTTCAATGTTGGACACCGCAATGACTCTCTAAGTTAAATAGTTGGACCAAAATTACCTTCTTGATTAAAACAAAAACCACAAGAAATACACATACCTTTTTTCAAATTCGTTGTCTTCCATACCTTAACAACACAACAACACTTGGCCAACTATGATTTCACAAATTCTTATGGATGTACTAAACAAATAATAATTGTTTCAAGTTTGTACAATTGAGGTACAGTTTCTGGAAGAAACAATATCTTAATAAGGGCCGACATAGTGTAAGAGAATTGAAAAAACTAGAATTTTTCCACTTTTTCCATGAAAAGTTAGAAGTGATTGATTAATAATGTCGAATAAATCATTTAATGATAGCTTAAATAATAAATATTATTTCTAACATCCATTAAGTATATACTTAGTTCAGGACAGTCCTAACTTGTCATGATATGGCATGAAAAAAATGCAATCAAATAGAAATTCTTTAAACAACTACAAAATGTCTTCAACCAAAAGTATTTCTTCTAACATTCAGTAACTGTTTCCTTAATTCCAGAAAACAGAAACTTTTCACGATTTGGCTTGAGAAAGATGATAAAAGCAAATATAAATTGCTTAAACAATTGAGGAATAACTTTTAAAAATATAATTCTCGAAATTCACTGTCTATCTGATTAATTCCAAAAAATACTTACTTTTTATCATTTATAGGGGAAATTGAAATAAATAAAAATTTATTATTATTATTATACCATTGAGCCATTTCCCTTTCGGGGTAGGCGTGATTTTTTTTGTTGGAAAAATAGTAGTGTGTGGATGGGCATATAGGTGTAGGGTAGAGAGGTATATAGGTGTAAGGTATAGATTTTTTAGATTGATCTAGAATTCTCGTGTTATTTATTTAAACGACACGTTCGTTATGTGTGGTTCCCCACTTGGGTCCTTACGAACAATAAATTTTTCAAGCAATTTGATAATGGTGTCAATAAAAAAATTGTATTTTAACTATGATAATTTACTGCATTGATTACAGAAAATATAAATTTGAAACATTTGTTTAAGATGAAAGTTGTTTAAACAAATATGAAGTTGTTACGTAATGTTATAATAATTAATTGTTTAAAACATTTGTGAAATTTTGAGAAAAAGATCAATAGAAAACTCAATATGAAAAACACTGTCCGTCTGGCTCAGTCTCTTTCGGGTTTGTGTCTTCTTAGATACAATAAGCCATGTATCACCTAATATATTTAATTAATAATGTTCCCATTCTGATTAATCTTTCGAGTTCCGTAAAGTTCTGAGTGTTATCAAGGTCTTTTCTATACACACATTTCCTAAGGAATCCTTATACACCGTAATTCAGTTATTAAATTTAATATTTAACTTGAAAATGAGTCATTTATCTAATATTGGCCTCTATCAGCCATGTAGTGCACACTGAAATTTACGTTGAATAAAGTTTTCATCAAAGCTCTATTATCTCCTCCCACGCTGGCAGTTCAGAGCAGGTCCCTAAATTAGTTACGTTGAACAATCGTATCGAAAAAGTATTTCGTGGCAGATGTCCTCAATCGCTCCAAACCCGTATCAGATAAGGAAGGACGGAGGGCCCTCTACGCGTGACACAGCTTATATCAAGGCACAGATCAGATTACAAGCAAGAGGACCCCCAAAAAAAGCGCCCCAGCTCTCTCATCGTTTCAGCAGTGGAATTGAAAACTATTTCGTTAATATTTAACAGTTATTCTATCATCAGACCCAGCTACACTCGCAGCCCTCCGTTGGCCTCCACCTTATACGGACAAAGTGACCACCCGTACAAACATACTCAGCCCTAGAACACCTAGGCCGCCCATCAGGTCAGTAAAGAGAAGCCCAGTCCTTGAAGTCACGGTGAAGAACAGAACGGTGGTCGATATCTGCCGTGTCGTTCATGCCAAAAAATAAGTGCCCCTATCAGTTCTGGATACGGTGTGTTTTGCATTTGGTGGTGCTTTTATTCATTCTTCAGACCACTGTCCTTGGCTAATTTTAGAGATGGGTCCGCGGGCGTAGATACTATTATGGAATCCTTCATAGACGATTTTTTTAGCGTTTCCTGGATGCATTTTCGTTTTCCCAAAAACATGTTGCATGGAGCTCCATCTGTAGATAAACGTTTATTTTTTAGCCAGCTGGCCTTAAAAAATTGACTTGCTTACACTTCCATTTTTTACAGAATTTTCTAACAACTAACCCTTAAAACTAACATCCTTCCACACCTTATATCTAACGCAGCTCGCTCTTATCGCATTGCCTTCCTCGCTTCGCCTCGCCTCGCTCGCATGTCCCTACTTTCTCGCTTGCCTCGCATTACCAAACTCTGCCTCCGCGACTAATACCTAATACTTATCTACTATTTACAATATTTACAATTACTTATATTTACTTCCTCCTCTATTTACAATCTTTCCTTCTCCATTCTTCTTCCTCCTTTCTTCTCTTCTTCTCCATCTTACCCAATACTCCCTTCACCCATGCTACTGCCCTTTTGTCCCCCCTTTCATGCATCAATACCTCCATGCTTATCCCACTCCTTTCCACCTCCACGCACTCCTCCAACCAGTGCTCCACTCTTGCCTCCCCCTTCCCACATAGTTCACACATCCTCTTTTCCCTAGCGAGCCAGAACCTATTGAAACCCTCCATGCACCAACATCTCATCCTCGATATAAGCTCCTGACTTCCTTTCTCTCCTTTCTCACACAAATATTGCGGTCTCGCCCTTGGCATAATCCACACGTAGTTCCCATTAAACCTTGTCTCTCTTATTCTCTCTTCCCCTGCTGTCTTCTCTCTCTCCATGCTGTTTTTCTTAACCAACTCATATACCTTCCTTCCTCATGCATCCTTCTCAATTCATCAATATGCAGTCCATTCGTTCTAAAATACCTTTCTCTTTCAACCTCCATCTTCCCACCCCCTCTCCTGTTCTCCTTCTCCCACCAACACTCCCTAACCAGCTTACTTCCCCCCTCTTCCAAAAATTTCTCCTCATATTTACACGCTCGACTCCCCGCTACAATCCCTACACTCGTTCTCCCCGTCTCCCTCCTGACAATATAATTAGGCGTGTTCCTTGCCAACCCCAGTGTCCACTTTACATACCTCTCCTGTATCCTGTTTACATCTTCGCTTTCCTTCCACCCCCACACCTCTACTCCATACAATAGCACACTCATCACTAGTGAGTCAAACAATTTCATTCTCCTTCCAAAATCATCTGCGAATAACTTCTTTCCCAACCCCCACACCTGCCTCATCACCACATTTGCCCTCCTCACTCTCTCTTTTATGTGACCATCCACTCCGCCATTCCTCCGAAACAAGAAGCCCAGGTACACAAACTCTTTCACCGCCTGCACCGCCTTTCCCTTCCACTTCCACTCCCCTTCCTTATCCCTTCCACCTTCTTTTCTGAAAACCATAACCTTGGACTTTTCCGCATTCAGTTCTAACCTGTTCTTATCCAGGTATCTTCTCAACCTCTTCATCATTTCCTTTAAGGCCTCCTCGCTTTTTGCCAACAACACTATGTCATCTGCATACGCTAGCGACCAAATTCTAACCCCTCCTATCCTGACTCCTCCTACCACTCCGGCCTCCAGCTTACTTTCCATATCCGCAATTAAAATCGCAAAAAGCGTCGGGCTAAGCGGACACCCTTGTCTTAACCCGCTATCCATCCAGAATCCCTCCGAAATCCCCTGTCCTCCTCTTACCTTATCTTTGGTTTCTTCATATATCTGCCTTACCCTCTCGATCAGGCCTCTCTCCACTCCCCTCTCCTGCATCGCCTCCCACAACCTCCCCCTATCCACCGACGGAAACGCGCCTTTTAGATCCACAAAAAACGCGTACACTCTCGATCCCTTCTTCGCTAATTCTCTATCCACCACGTGCTGCAGAACGTAGATATTGTCGATAGTACTCCTACCTGCCCTAAAGCCCGCCTGCGTCTCTGGCAATATTCCTTTCCCCTCGACATCCTTCCGCAGCCTCTCCGCTACTACCATCGCGTATACTTTATACGCCGTATTCATTAGCGTAATCCCCCTATAATTTTCCTGCCTATCCCTCTCTCCTTTCTTATACAGAGGCACTATTAATCCTTCTCTCCACCCTCGTGGGAATCCCTCCCCCCTCCATACTTTCTTCACTACCTCCTTCAGCCTCTCCCTAACCTCCTGTGTACTAAACAGCCATGCTTCGTTCTCTAGCCCATCCAGCCCTGCTGATTTTGACCTTTTTAACTTCCTTATCTGTTTCTCTATCTCCTCGTCATTCAACTCCTCCATCTCTGCCTCCCCCGTTCTTCTACTTCCATCATCTCTCTTCCTTGAATCTGAGCCCTGAAATGATTCTTTAAAAAACTCCCTCCACTCTTTACTCCCTATCTTGTCGCTTATCCCTACTCTACGCTTCCTAAACCTATTTATTATCTTCCAGACGTCCCCTTCTGTCTTAACATTTCCTAACTCCTCCTCCATCTCTTTCTCCTTTTCCTGTTCTTTCTTCTTACACATCAATCTAAACCGCTTCCTCATTTCTACGTACTCCTCACTTTTCGCAGTACCCTCTTTCCACTTCTTATACTTCCTCTTCACCTTTCTTTTCATCTTTTTACATTCCTATCCCACCACGGCTTCACCATTCCTTTCTTCTTCTTTTTGAATACCTTCTTTTGCACGCACCCTTTCACTTTCTCTTTTAAATCCTCCCATATCTCTTCCACCGTCTCCCCTTCGAAGCGTACCTTCCCTAACTGCTCCTTATATTTCTCTATCGCCTCCCTCGTCCAGCTAACCCTCTCCACCGTCGACACTTCTTCCCCACCTTGCCTTCCGCCGTTCTCACCCCTTATCCACAACCCTAATGGCTGAACGTCTGATTCTACCCTCCCTTCTACTGCGAATCTCTCCATCTCCTCCCACCCTTGCATATTCATAACTACATAATCTATTACCGATACCCCCACCTTACCTACGTATGTGTATTCTCCCTCTTCTTCCCCAGTTGCCATACCATTTGCCACCGCCCAACCTCTATCCTCCATCCAGTCCCTTAGAATCTCCCCCTCCTTATTTATTAACCTATCCTTTGAGTTCCTTTCGAAGCTCTCCCCTTCCCTGTGAAGGCCCCCTTCCCTCCCCATCCTCGCGTTAAAGTCCCCACCCAGTACCACCATACCCTCTTCTCTTTCACCTAACAGGTCTTCCACCCTTTCTTTAATTCTTTCCATCCCATCCTTATTGTACACTGTCACAAACTTACACATTACCCCTCCTATCTTTACTTTCCTCATTTGCACTCCCTCCCCCTCTACCTCTCCGTGAGCTTCTTCCTCTAATCCATCTCTAATCCCCGTTATAATTCCCCCACTAGCCCTTCCTTTCTTCTTCACTCTGACCGCCTGCTGGAGTCTCCACCTATACCCCCTTGGCAGCTTTGGCTCTATTCTATCCCATTCCTTTCTTTCCACCCACGTCTCTACCAGTCCTACCACATCAAATTCCTGGATATACCTCCAGAACTCCTCATCCTTCTTCTTTAACCCTGCTACGTTCCAGTAAAGCACCTTCACAACTCCTCTACCCTGCATTACCCCC
>CAKNYM010041650.1:0-11851 GCA_932195095.1 Andricus curvator
TTTCGTTTAGGTGTGAATTTTTGAAAACAAAAATCAACCCAAACCTCGTAATAGCCAACAAGCCAACGAAACCGAATCGTGAAGTCGAGCGACTCCGAAGTCCGACTCGAGCGAGCTCGGCCCGAGGCACTGGTTCCTCGTGCACTTTCGGCTTTACACGAGGATGGCCGACGGAACGCGTAACAGAGCCGTCTCACCGACACGCTACGTTTGCATGTTTGCTCCCAGATGGGAACGTGGTGGGGGCTGAAAAATCCCACGTTCTGGAGCCTCTGTACTGGAGATACTGTTTCCACGAGACTACAGGGAAAAACGGCTTGAGTTTCGGCCGCGAGGAGAAACGGTTTAGGCGTCTAAGCCGTTTCTGCCCTTAACGTATTTCAATCCGCTTTCCCTCTGACGCTCATTCAAACCGTTGTTACGCTGAAGCTTTTCAAATTCGCTTTCGCTCCTCTACTAATTCTACACCGCTTTTACTCTCGGCCCGTCATCTTTTCTGATAACAGTTTACAATTTTTAGGCAAAAATTAAATAATTTGGTGTAGTTTATTCCATCTTGGGGATGTTACTTACCATACATACAATACATGGTATTTTTATATATGTTTTCATGCATCTTTACACTTATTTTTTATAGAAGTTTGTTTCATTAAATGAGAAATCTATCATAACAAATTTAAAACAGGTAGTTTTTTACCAATAAGGGCGCCTTATGTAATCTATGTTGTAGCCAATATCTTTTGCATAATATTCGTGATTATTTTGCTTCAAATCTATGAAATATTTGCAATAGAAATTGCAGGATGTTCGAAAATACATTTTTTCTTCAAAAAAGGGGCGATTTTTTATTTCTGGTGGAGGTTTGTCAATTTTTCTATACTTTTTAATTTTATTCCCTTTTCTGACCACTTTCTACGATATTCAGATAGAACAAGAAACTTTGTAATCAAACCTGTGAGAAAATACGGATTTTTTACGGTTGTGAGTGGTTTAACCCTCATGGGGTCCGAGATCCCTTTGTTCTAAAAATTTGAATAAAAATGACAGTTTTTTTTCACCAAATGGAAACTTTTTGGGGGAGCGAGCCCACAAATCAAATGAACTTTAATTTTTTGACAGAAAGTTGGAATATCGCAATTTAGACGGTACCGATAACAAAAAAATTACCGTGACCGACAATGAGATATCTGGTAAAATTTAAAATGATTTAGTATACCATTAAGCCATTTCCCTTTCAGGGTAGGCGTGACACTACCCGATTTGGGTAGTGTTTCCAGGTGGATAGTTTTCTTGTAGTAAATAACTACTACAAGTGTGGGCTCACCACACCCACGATGTGCCATGATTTAGATTTTGTTTAAAAAGATTAATTTCATGTTTTAATGATTTTATTTTATTGTTAATTTTGCAAGATTTAAATAAATTTTAGGAAAACATTGAATTATTTTAAAAGATATCTACATGTTTCGAAATGAGTTGAAAATAAATCAATTCTTGAGCAGATTAAAAAAATTGTAGACAAAAGTCATTTCAAAAGATATTTTGCCTGAGGAATAAACCCATGCACCATCTAGGCATCCAGTATTGCATTATTTTGATAATGTTCTAAATTGAACGTTATTAACGCAATGCCTCTCAAATTATTTTGTTGGAGTGATTAATCTGTACAATTTAAAATTGGAACCATAGTAACTTGGTTTTATAAATGTTATAATATTAATTAACAATCCAAAGCTTCCCGCACGTTGTATTACACGTGTACCAAAATTTCGGTATTAGCTGGATTTCTTCGTTACGCATTCCTGTGAAAAGGGGATTTTTGCACCTAACTTCCAGTACGAATAGCTAGATTCATTTGGTATACGTAGACACTTCATATTTTTAATCCACACTAGAAATTTGAATTACTCAAAAGTGACTGATTTGACCACTGGAAAATCAGTCAAAAGTGACTTTTTAAATCAGTCAATTTGACTCACTGATGAAATCTGTAATTTAAAATTATTCAATCTCTTGAATTTTCATCTAAATAACGTCATTTTTTAACAAAAAATGGAATGGTTACGTTATCAAAAAACAAAATTTATTTTCAAGGAAAAAAAACTTACATTCAAGTAGTTTAATTTTTAACAATTGAGTGTTCCGCCAAGAAAATTCATTTTCCACCAAAAAAGATGGATTTTCAAGAAATTACATGAATTTTTACCAAAAAAAAATTAATTTTGAGCCAAACCAATGAATTTCTAACTGAAATGATGAATCATTAATCAATTTATTGAATTTTGATCAAAGCAGAAAAATGAATCTTCAACCAAACAGTTGAATTTGCAAATAAAAAAATCAATTTGCAGCCGAGAAAGGAATAGATAAATTTTCAGTTAAACATAAATAATTTTCTACCTTAAAAAAACGAAATAATTTTTCTTTAAATTAAATTTGGAACTAAACAGATTAATTTTTAAGTAAAATCACGATTGTTCAACCAAAAAAATGGATTTCTAACAACGCCCTTGAAGCCAGTAGTAAAATTATGAAAAAAAAGATGAATACTCAACAAAAAATGCAATAGTTGATATTTCAACTAATGGATATTTTCATTTTAAAGGATGAACTGTCCATATTTCAACCAAAAGGATTTTATTTTGAAATAAAAAAGGTAGATTTGACCGAAAGGATTAATTTTCAGCGAAAAAAAATTAATTTTCTAGCAATAAAGACGAATTTTCATCAAAATACATGAAGTTTCAATAAGTGGTTGAATTTCCAACTGAAAAAGATCAATTTTCAACCAAAAATGGAATGGATTAATTTTCGGTTACAAAAAATTGTATTCAACTATAGTTAAACTACAAATTCAAAACAAAATTATTAAATTATCTAAAAAAATGAATTTTCAACAAAGTAGTTCAACTCACTACTAAGTAGTTTGTTGAATTGTTATCTAAGCAAGGATCATTTTTTAGCAAGAAATGAAAAAGTTCAATTTTCAATTAACTTAATTAACTTTCAAAAAAATATTATTCTGTAGAAATTAGTTACATTTTCAAATAAACAGATAAATTTGAAACTAAAATAATAAATCGTTATCCCAAAAATACTTTATAACCATAGTTGAATTATTAATCAAAAAATTTGAATTCTCAACAAAAAATGTAGTAGTTGATATTTCAGCCCAAAAATATTTTCATTTTAAATTAAAAACAGTCGAATGCAATCAAAATAATTAATTTTGAACCAAAAAGAATGATTTTTTACCAATGAAGAGAAATTGATCTAATCAGTAACGTCCACTGATTGCATCAATAATTTCGAATGATCTAAAAAAAAATTTAAATGACTTAATCAATTACTTTCAGTAATTAAATCAGTAATTTTGATTAATCTAATCAGCAGTATTGATTAATCTTTTTAAGTGACTGTTTTGTCAGTAGAAATGAGTGAGTTTTAAGTCAAAGTCTGCTTGATTAATTTAATCACTCAAATTTTGTCTGATTTACATTTATAGTACAGCTGGTAAAATACGACTATATGTCGTCTCGTTTAAAATGGATTTCGTCTTAAATTTATTGATTTGTATCTTTTTTAATATCAGTAGATTTAAGTAAATTATTATTTTTGCATAAAAATAAGGTACTTATATGTAACAAAACCTCCCTTAGGGGCTGTAACACCTTGTAGTTGGTGGAGAGGCTTAAGCGTGTGGGACATGGGGGTCAAAAGGACCTCGGCCTGCATGCGTATTGATATATATGAAAGGATCCCTACAAACGTGCTCTCCTGGGTGAGAGGAAAAAGGATCCCTATAGACGGGCTCTCCTGGTATGCGTGATTACGGTATGGCAGAAGGGTGAAAGAGCCTAGCTAACACGGGCCTTTTGGATCTCTCGGTCGAGGCCCCTCCCGGATCTATTTACAGCTTTGAAATCGGGATAGGAATGACTTGCGGCCCGTATAGCGACCAAGAAACAGCCCTCCGTTTGTTATTGTGGGCTGCAAGCGGATATTTGAACATTAATTGTCTCACTCAATGTGACCACTTTCCTAAGCCAGGAGTGTAGAGTGATGGTGCTCGCGGCACTTTGGCACCTAGGGGTTACGAAGGTGTCCTAACGGCCTCTCGAGGACACCGGAAGACCTATTAGGAAGACTAATTAGTCTTACCTCTGCATGTGGGGCTCTGCAGGGGCGGGCCTTTTATTCCCCGAACTTCTCGTGGGATCAAAATGAACACGCCTAAAAACAAAAATGGGAAAGGAGGAGGAAGGTAGGTGGCGGAGCGGGGAAGGGGTTGGGTCTTAACGTGTCTAACATAACCCTTTTCTCTCCATCTGTCTCTCCGGCAAGCCAAATTCAGGTAAAGGCTGTGCCCCAGCTCCGTCGGGAGCTTAGGGATCGACGGTCCCTCTGAACGAGGCTATGGTAACGGGAGAGACCAATCAGTCCCCAAAAAAGAAGAAACCCATCAACGGTTCTCTGAAAAGGAGACTGAAGAGGCGCTACAGGGCCGACATCCAGCACTGAGGCCCAGAAGGGAGGTAGGGGCTCAGAAGACACCCCACCAGAGGTGGCTAAGCCTTTAAAGAGGCATAATGTGGCCCAGCAGCCAACAAACAGAAAGTCGTCAGGAGCTGGACTGACTGCCGCTCAGAAGACTAACCCTCTGACGATGGTGGTGACCGATACCAACTACCCGGACTCGATGCTCACTACGGAGCAGTATGAGATCTTTAGGGAGGCTACCTGGAGGGCGCTCGAAAGAGTTTCCACAGGTCAATGGCCAACATTCGCGACCTCCTTCTTGTTGGAGGCGTCTTCATATTTGTTGCAGCCGACCTAGCGACTAAAGCTTGGCTACTCAAAGCAGTGGTCGAGACAAGGCCGTGGGAAGGTGCAGCTCTTAAGTTGCTCCTGGCGAATTGTCAGGATCGATAGGCCTCAGGAAGGGGACACAGTTGGAGGCACCAGGCACCTCCTAGTTGTGCAGATTCCTGAGTCCCAGACGAGGGCTCTTACGGCCCTCGACAACAGGCCCTTCTATCACTGTGGACAGGTGAACTTTAGGGTTGCCGGCCAGGGACAGGAGGAGCCGGTTAGGACACAGGAAGATCGGGGGCAGACCTAAATGACTGCTTCTGGTCTAACCATTACCCAAATTAACTTGCATTAAAGCAAAGGCGCCTCTGCAGTTTTGCAGAGGGGCATGGCTGCGAGGCACACAGGTATCTCGCTAATCTAAGAACCTTGGTTAGTTTGAGATACCATAAGGGGATTAGGGGGGCTGGTCTTTTTTGTTACAGGGACCCCAAGGCGGCCAAACCAAGGGCCTGCTTACTGGCGAAGGGAGTTAACGCTGTCCGGCTGCTTGAGCTATGTCGAGAGACCTGATGGTGATGGCCACGGATCTCAAAGGAATAGGAAGGCTAGTTCTGGGATCGGTTTATTTTCCTTATGACAGCGATACAAACCCACCAGTGGAAGTATGTACACTGGTGGAATATTGCAAGGTAAGGGGTATTCCTCTTCTGCTGGGATGCGATGCTAATTCCCACCATACTTTGTGGGCAGCACGGGCATCAAATCGAGAGGTAATGACCTAATGGAATACCTAATCACCACTGATTAAATACTCTTAACACGGGGAACACCCCGACGTTCCGCAACTCGGTCAGGGAGGAAGTCATTGACATTACTCTGTACCAGTAGTTTTAGGGAAAATATCGAGAAGTGGAGAATTTCAGATGAACCCACTCTCTGAGATCACCCACAGGTGGAGTTCGTGTTGGAATCCATTGTACCCGCTGGCCCTAAATGTGCCAGAAATCCAAGAAGAACGGACTGGGATCAGTTTTCCACGGAACTAAGATGTGCACTTACAGAGGTTCCCAGGTCAATTCGAGACATGGATACAGTGGAGATGGCAGCCAAATTTTCACGAAAGCCATCAAAGCTACTCATGAAAGTAATTGTCGACCTACAAGAGTCCTAAAGGCTGGGAAGACACACTGGTGGATTGGGAAACTCGAAGAGCTTCGCAGGGAAAACAGAGAGAGGTTCAGACGCGCCAGTACTGGCAAAATGAAGGAACTATGGACCTCATTCACAACGATGAGAGATGAATACAGGGGTGCAATACGTAAGGTAAAGCAAGAGAGCTGGACCAACTTTTGCACAGACATCGAGAAGGGAGCTGAGGTGGCTAGACTGGATGAGCTACTATCTCGAAATGCGGACGCTATTCTGGGAACTCTGAAATTGCCAGGCGTGGGGTACTCAGAGTCGGACAGGGATACCTTGGCTCACCTGATCAAGGCACATTTTCCGGGCTTTTCAAGGTTTGGAGAAAAGGGGAGGACACCTCAGAGGCAACCAAAGTCGCCTGCGGCCCAATTGGGCCCGAAACGGCGGCTAGCCAACGAGATTGTTACCCCACCAGGGTCAGGTGGGCCCTAAAGTCCTTCAGTCCTTACAAGTCTCCTGGTCCAGATGGCATATATCCAGTCCTTTTACAGAGGGCTGAAGAAATCATCATAGGGCCGCTAGTGAGACTTGCTAGGGATATTCTGACGTTGGGACATGTCCCGGCAGCATGGAGGGGTGCGAGAGTAGTCTTTATTCCGAAAGCAGGTAGGATCGGTTATACCTTACCCAAGGATTTCCGTGCCATCCGCCTAACATCTTTCCTAGTAAAAACAGTGGAAAGACTTGTGGAGAGATATATCCGCGATAAGGTCTTGTCAAGTAGGCTACTTCACAAGGAGCAACACGCCTATAGGGCTGGTCACTCGACGGAGACGGCCCTAAGCGGAGCAGTACACCTAACTGAACGACAACTGAAGGAGAAAGGCTTTGCGACTGGAACCGTTATGGACATCGAAGGAGCCTTCAATAACACCTCTGGAGAGGTGATCAGGGCGGCCATGATCACACATGGTGTGCCTATTGCAGTGGTGGAATGGACGTGCCGCATGTTGGCCAACAGGAATCTAACTACGACTAAGGGTGATACTACATTATGTGGAACCGTTCACTCGGGATGTCCGCAGGGCGGAGTTTTATCGCCCTTGCTGTGGTGCTTAGTAGTGGATCAGCTGCTTCATCTACTCTCGGGTCAGGGCCATCACGGCATAAGCTATGCGTCTATATACTAGCTATCGTGCGCGGCCAGTATCTGGATGCGCTCTTTCGAGTAATGCAGCAAGCACTGATGATAGTGGATTCATGGTGCAACAAAACTGGACTATCGGTTAATCCGAGTAAGACAGACGCGGTTGTTTTCACCAGAAGGTATAAGTGGGGAACCACGAGTACATTGAAACTTGGAGGACATCAACTGGAAATCAAAGAACAAGATAAATGTCTAGGAGTAATTCTGGATAAGAAGCTGTTATGGAACTAGCACCTGGAAAACAAGTGCAAGAAGCTAGTATCGACTCTATGGCTCTGTAGGAGAGCCATAGGGAAAAGCTGGGGCTTGAAACCGGTGACACTTATGTGGATCTACACAGCGATCTTGCGAACCAGGCTAACCTATGCGGTGGTCGTCTGGTGGAGCAGGGTCCAGCTGTCCACTGTGGAGTCTCAACTGGAAAGGATCAGGGGACTGATTTTGAGAGGCGTCACTAGTGCCTCGAAGTCGACACCCACGATGGCACTGCGGGCAATAATGGGTTTAGAGCCCGTCCATCTCACCATCAAGGTCGTGGCTGCGGAGGCGGCCTAGAAACTGGTAAATGACAGACACATAGACTGACAGACACATTCGCGAAAACCTGTTTTTCGGGTTCAGGAGGTCTCAAAACGTTGACATTTGAAAAAAACGGGGGCGGGGGGGGGGGCGGGATTTTACAAAAAATATTATACCTTCTCTGATGAGAATGTAAAAATAAGGCTTCTAAGAAATATATTCTGCATTAATCAGTCTTGAACAGTATATTATTCAGGCTTGAGCTGGTAAACCAATTTTGGAAATGTGATATCGAAAGACTTAATTTAACGAAATGCAATGCGTTTTTTATGTATAGCCCTGCCTTACCATAAAAAAGTAGGTACTCAGATAGTCTGGGCCTCAATAGCTTCCATGCAATCTGAGGCCTAAACTTTATTTGTAGAAAATCCTAGATATTGGAAATTTGAAACAAGAGTTTATATTTTTTGAGGTAACGTTCTTTAAAATTTAACTTTCAAACTGTATCTTGAATAATATTAAAATCTAAAGTTTGTAACGTTATACGCGAACGTTGAAGCCTTGTCAGAGATAAAGTGAATGTAGTTATATTAATTATAATATTTTTTAATTAATCTATGTATTATATTTATAATATTTCAGAAAATCAAATTTTAACATAATTGATTTATTTAATTTATTTTAAATATTTATTAAATCCGTAGATATTGATTAAACCTAACGCATTAATTATTAAGAATAATAAGCAATAATTATTTCTTAGCCTAATCGCAAGTATATTCATATAAACTTTATTATTTACAACGATTTTTCCACACATTAAGCACTTTTGATGTTTAAAAATTGTTCTTGCTTTATTGAAATAAATATTAAGTTGGTATGAATTGAAATTCATATCCGACAAAAAAGAAAAATTGTTCAACATTCAGATATAGCCCAGAATTTGTTTTCCATACCAGGAACATAGCATTCAAAAAAAGTATTGTTGTTGATCCAACGGTGTCTCAGTCGAGGCTTCAATTTTGAAATAATATAGGTTCAAAAGTTTACAATTTGAATCTTTGGGTGTTAAAAATTTAAGAATGAAAAATATTGAGAGATTCTGGAAACAAAAACTTCAAAATTTGAGTGAAAGCTAGATTATTGAACACGACGGATTTGTGATTTTCATGGCCGCCTATGAAATCGCGCGATTTGAGATTTCCATGTGATTACAAAAATGACTCACTTCCGGGACATTCAGTATAATATCACGAGATTGAAGTATGATTTCTCATGGAAACATCAAAATTCATACTTTTGACCTTTTTTTACAAAAACGCTAATATATCCCAAACTGTGATCGACAAGTAAGACGTTTCTTTGTGTAATAATTCACAACTGTACGTAATATTTAAAAAGTCATAATATAAAATATTGTTTTCAAATATATATTGCGTCAAAATTGTTGTCAAATATAATATCTGAGTCTTGTTAGTGCTTCTAGTCATCTATTCCGACTAGAAAAAATATTTGTATTTTGTCAACATATCCACTGCTTATTGGAGAAGTGAAAAATGCAGTTTAGTAGTTTGGTTTCTTTGCAGATTTTCTCTTTTATGCAGATAACATCAGCAGAATTTATAATAATTTTAAAAACATAGGAAATAGGTGTTTAGAAAAAAAATTATTCCACTTTATATTACTCTGTCTAAGAAGTATACATTGCGCTTTTACTAATAAAAGAAACAATAAAAAATGAAGTTCTTAATTCCTATCTTGTGATTATTTATCACAGGCGCAGAAAAAAATTGCATATCCACTGCATATTCAGCTGAACCAGATCACCATATCTATATGTTTTCAGTGTCGATGAATCCGAATCTGGTGTCATATTTGCTCCATCAGGTCAAGTTTTGAAAAAAAATAAGCCTTTTTGACTATTTTTTAAAAGCAACATAGGGTGCGAATGTTATGTTCTAGAAACTTCTAGCAGGGTTTAAATGAAAAGTTGAGAATCTTGTATTTTGAGTTGATTATATTGTAAAATTATTTCAGTCGTCTATCATAAGTGACAACAGCTTTTTAAGTAAAAACACATTTCAGTTAGCCACAACTCGACGCTGTAGGACTGTAGGTCACAGAACCCCGGTTAACACCTTGATAACGTCTCAAGGTCACGTCGGTGACTGAACTCAAACAAAACAAGTAGGTTTCTCTGATATGATACCGTTAGGTGAAAATATCCAGGGTAACTTCGCGCTGAATTTCGTGTGAAAATTTACACGGAAATCCATGTGAAAATATCCAGAAATGTGGAAATTTGAAACTCCTTCCAAATGGAAATTTAAACCATATTTTAAAATGCAAATATCTCATCAAGTGTAAGAGATAGAGAAGAAATGGATGTTTTGAGTTTTAAGTACCCCACTACCCCATATAAAAATTGCGGAATATCTGTAGAAATTCTGCAGAATTTCTACAGAAAAATATGCAGCAGAATTTTTGCAGATTGCAGAATTCGCTTCAAATCTCGACAGAAGACTGAATTTTCACGAAATTAAAGAAGAATTATTGAAGAGCAAGTGATTACTTGTGACGTTTAACTTTAATTCTCAGAATATAGTGTAAGAGTGTGAAAAAATTAAGCTAAAATTATTTGAAAATAATCTTCTCTAGCTCCGTTAGGATTTGAATCCAGGTCTAATCAGATTGCCGGTCTAGTACGATACGCTTATCGACTAATCTTTAGAGAGTAAAAAGTCAGAATCTCAAAAAAAAAAACTAGGATTAACGATGAAATTCGCTTTTAGGAGGTCCTGAAAAATGAGTTCCTCCAATCAGTTCTTTGAGGATACGACATCTAATTCATGCACCAGGTGTATAAAATACATCTTCTCCTTGAAAGTTTGGTTTTACGATTACTGTAGGGAGCCTGTAATCGGTTTCTCGAGTATACGACATTCAGCCCTTGCACCACACGTGTATAATGTACCTTCTCCGGAGAAGTTTGGTTTTACGAATACTTTAAGGTTCCTGTAGTCGTTTCCCGGAGAACAAAATATATAAGTGTAAAATTATTGTTGGTTATATAATAAACTTGTTTCCAAGTAAAAAATTATGCCCGACGTGCGGGGGCACAATCTTTTGTTAAAGCTCCTTCGGCTTTAAAGAACACATTCTCATCACGCATCTCGCGCTTCGCACTCGATTTTTTCCAAAATTCGAACTTTTCTACATTTTGCTCAACTCTATTCTATCAAATTTATATTGGATTTGTTTCTGTACCTTGGTCTGGGAATGGTTATTCAGATGTGGCAAAATAAAGTACACATTTTATTTTTCATGATACATTTCGTACATTTCAACGGCGATACCACGCTGAAAACACCAGTTCTCGTAAGATCACTGAAGTTAAGCATTTTTGCCGCGGGTAGTACTTGGATGGGCAACCGTTCAGAAATAATGCGTGCTGTTGGCCCGTGGTGGGTGTGGTGGGCCCACATTGGTAGTAAATATCCACCTAGAAACACTACCCAAATCGGGTAGTGAAACAATGAACTTTCGAGTTCGAACTGCTAATCAATTTATGTATGTACATTTCATATTTGTTCCTTATTTTGCATTAATTTTTATTCTCAGCTACCCTGAAAAATACATCTCTTGAATAAAATGATTACAATTGAAAATATGCATTTATATTGAACCAGCCGTATTTTAGTTATCCTGTTTTAAAAATTCAAAAAAGTGCGCATACTATTAAAAAAAACAATTTTGTTATTGAACATTTTATTGCATCTTGTGTCATTTTTCCAAAAATGTAATTTTTTTTTTTTTTTTGAATATGATTTTCCACGATTTAAACAAAAAATACATGTCCTAGCGTAAAGTGGTTGTAAGCAAATTTGTAGATAAAATTCAGGCGAAAAATGTTGTCAACTAAAATGTTATGGTAGCTTCTGTCGTTTTTACAAAAAGTTTTTTTTTTAATTTCTACTGTATTTATATAGCAAAAATTTATAACAAATTTGTAAATCTCTTTCAGTTGAATAACTACTGTTTATTAATTTTTTCCGTACCTTGTGTCGTTTTTCCAAAAATTTAATTTTTTTATTTTCAATTTTATTTTTACTTTTGAAACAAAAATTAAACATTCTATCAAAAAATAAATGATAACAAATTTTTAGT
>CAKNYM010041650.1:22153-44421 GCA_932195095.1 Andricus curvator
TAATATAATATAATATAATATAATATAATATAATATAATATAATATACATACATAGATTAGCAGTTCGAACTCGAAAGTTCATTGCCTCACTACCCGATTCGGGTAGTGTTTCTAGGTGGATATTTACTACCAATGTGGGCCCACCACACCCACGACGGGCCAACAGCACGCAGGTATTCCTGAACGGTTACCCATCCAAGTACTAACCGCGCCCAACAATGCTTAACTTCAGTGATCTTACGAGAACTGGTGTTTTAAGCGTGGTATCGCCGTTGGCATAATATAATATAATATAATATAATATAATATAATATAATATAATATACCCACATTGTGGGCGTGGTGAGCCCAACTTGTAGTTATTTACTACAAGAAAATATCCACCTAGAAACACTTAATGGAAATGGCTTAATGGTATACATACATTGATCATGTCAATTCAAATGACTTTGTTTAGATCATTCAAAATTAATGATTCGGTCAGTGGACGTTATTGATTAGATCAGTTTGTCTTTACTAGTAGAAAACAAATCTTGCTGGGCTCGAAATTCATCTCTTAGGTTGAATTCGACTGATTTTGATTTAAAATGAAAATATTTTTAGGCTAAAATTTATCTGTTTTATTTTTAGTTTAAAATTGATCTTTTTTAGTTGAAAATTAAACTACTTGTTTGAAACTTCATGTATTCTGTTGAGAATTCGTCTTTATTGGTAGAAAATGATTTTTTTTTCATTGAAAATTTATCTTCTTTTTTAAATTTACCTGAGTTTTATTTCAAATTAAAATTGTTTTTGTTGAAATATGAACTTTTTTTATTTGAAATGGAAATCTTTATTATTTGAAATACCAACAGTTACAATTTTTTGTTGAGAATTCATCTTTTTTCTATTCCAAATTTTACTTCATGGTTGAACTACTACTAACTTGGTTTTTTTTCTGTTGAACATTCGTATATACCATTAAGCCATTTCCCTTTCAGGGTAGGCGTGACACTACCCGATTCGGGTAGTGTTTCTAGGTGGATAGTTTTTTGTAGTAAATAACTACAAGTGTGGGCTCACCAAACCCACGATGTGCCAACAGCACTCAGTTTTCTCGAATGGTCACCCATCCAAGTACTAACCGCGCCCAACGCTGCTTAACTTCAGTGATCTGACGACAACTGGTTTTTTCAGCGTGGTATGGCTGTTGGCCATTTTACATAAAAATTTATCTGCTTAGCTTATTTCTTTTTTTTTAAGTTGAAAATTAATTACGTTAATTGAAAGTTTAAATATTCTTTTTTTGGTTGCAAATTTATTTTGTTAGTTGCAAATTCAACTGTTTGGTTGAATATTCATCTTTTTTATGTTTAAAGTTCGTCTTTTTTTGTTGTAAATTCTTTTTTTTTATTCAACTATACTTCTTTGATCAAAATTCATTATATTAATTAATGATTCATGATTTAAGTTGGAAATTCATCTGTTTGGTCAAAAATTTATTTTTTTAGTTAAAAATTCATCTTTTTGGTAGAAAATTAATCTTCTTGTGGAAAACTCTTTTTTTTTAAATTGAACTACTTGCATGGAAGTTGAACTACTTGGTATAAATTCATTCTTTTTGTTAATGTTTTATCATTTTAGTTGAATATTCAACTGTTTGAAAATTCAACTACTTGGCTGAAAGTTGAACTAGTTTATTGCAAGTTCTTTTTTTTTAAAGATTCATAATTTGACTTGAAGGTTTCTCTCTTTTGTTGAAAATTCAACAATTTTGTTGAGAACTAGTTTCTTTTGTCTTGAAAATTAATTTTGTTTTTTGAAAATTTAACTATTCCATTTTTGGTTGAAAAATGACGTTTTTTAGATGAAAATTCAACAGATTGGATCATTTTAAATTACAGATTTCATCAGTGAGTCAAATTGACTAATTTTAAACAAATTTAAAAATAATCGAAATGGTCACACAGAAAAATACTGAAAAATCAAACTAAACAAAAAAACTATATTTGAAAGCAGTCATTTTTATTTCTGAAAAAGCCAACTGTACCCCTGATTCATGGATTTTCACATTTCACATTCCACATTTCGCTTTTTATTTTTCACGATTCATTGTTTTTGTTTTTAAATTCGTGTCACATCTCGAAGCGGACTTTAATGCACCTCAGAAATAAGACGTGAATTTGTCAATTAAAACAATGACAAGTGAAAACTATAAAGTGAAACATGAATACAGAAAAAAATAATTTTTGGAACCAAGTAAGGTAAACGTCCCAGTAACCGTGACCTTAGTCCCAGTAATTGTGATTCCAATTTTCTTGCTTTTTATTCAATTTGAATGAATGTAATTTCTAATTGCTACTAAAAAAGCCTTTAAAAAATGGATTTTATCATTAAATGTTACTTTAAAAATATTTCTTAACAATATATTCAAATTATAACCAAGTTTCGCGATTATTGGGACCGTCACGTTTACTGGGACATTTACCTCAAATGTATTTACTTGAATCCTTTTTCTTAGCATCAAGAAAATATTCTTTTACAATAGTATTTTTCATTTGAACCAGACATATATCTTTTGTTAGTTCAAAGAAATGGATTCTTTGGCCGTATTTTCCTGATTAAAATAAATACTTTGTACATTGAAGAAAATCATTTGCTTGACTCGAAAGTTTTAGTTTCGTTGAAATCTGATTAGTCATTCAAAAAGATATTCATTTGATTCAATGAGTTCGATTCTTTGAATAGATCAGGAAGCCATTGAATAAATTAATTTTTTCTCACTTGAATATTTATTTGATACGAAGTGTTAGTGCATTTATACCAATGAAACATTTCTTTAGGTGAATGAAATATTATGCTTACATAAATATTTAGTTCTTCAGTTAAAAAAATTTTTTTCATTCGATTAGTAGAATTAATTTGGTGGAAATTTGGTGAAAGAAGTTTTTCTTTAAATGTTGAATACGAAGAAGACTATTCTAAAAGAACACTTCTGCAATCAAATAAATATTTCACCAAGGTAAATACTAGGGGCGTGCCCAAAATTTTTAAATTTTTGAAAATTTATCAAAATTTACCATTTTTTCAGAAATTTTTGGAAATTTATCATAATTTTGAAATGTTTTGGAAATTTTTATGAATTTTGAAATTATGGAAATCCTTAATCGGTTTTCATGAGTTCGATACAGGAAACGGTACGTGCCAAAGGTTGAACGCAGATTCTCGACTCGTGAGATCACTAGTTTTCGGTCAAAAATAAATCCATTTTTTTTGTTTCGAAAAAAATGATATTTAGAGGTGACACAGGCCCATGAAGATTAACACGAATTTCCCGTAAGAAAAAAAGTCGCTTTTGTAAATTTTATGCAGAGTTGTCAATATTAGCTGAATATAGTTGAAACTCAACATTTCTCTTCACAAGTAGCCATAGAATATGAAGAAAATATTACTTGTTGAATATCACCCCCATAAGTATATTTTATAGGATCCAAAAAAAAACCCATAAGTTAAAAAATCGGTTTTGCGTGTTTTTGGCGCTAATTATTATTTTTTTGTGGTTTTTTTAAAATGCAAATTGTTTCTCATACATAAAATATACTTCATACTGATAGTAAGATGTTTACATGAATTGTTTAAACACTTTCTTGTTTTTAGCAATTTTCTTTCAGAATAGAGATAGAAAGTTGCGGTTTTTTAAACCAAATTTCCACTTTTTGTTCAATTTTCAACTAGAGCGAAGTAATACTTGGTTAATTTCAATGAACATAATCTATATATCTCTATTCTAAGAGAAAATTGCTAAAAACAACAATAAATTGTTAAAACAATTTATGTAATTACCTAACTATCAGTATAAAATATGTTTTGTGTATTAGAAACAATTTGAATTTTAAAAACCGCAAAAAAATCATAATTAGCACCAAAAACTAGCAAAACTCATTTTTTCACTTATGCGGGGTTTTGTTGGGAGCCTATAAAACATACTTATGGGGGTGATATTTAAAAAGTTATATTTGATTCATATTCTATGGCTAAGTGTGAAGAGAAATGTTGAGTTTCAACTCAATTCAGGTGATATTGACAACTCCGAATAAAATGTACAAAAGCATCTTTTTTCGTGCGGGGAATACGTGCTAAACTTCATGGGGCTCGCGCAGCAATGTTCACATTTTTTACAAATTTCAGAATTTATTAAAATAATTGTTCATAATATTGAATGTTAATTTTTGCTGTAGGGCCAGAATAAATAATAATTCAATTAATTTTTAATCAACCAAACGTTTCGGCGCAGAAAGGTGGCCCTCATCAGTGGTTAATCTTTATTTTGTAAAAGACAGTTACAAAAAATATTTATAAGGCACGCAGTGTAAGAATGTAGTTTAAATAAGAAAATTGTTTCAAATTTGGTTTAGTACAGCCTTGAATGTCTTTGGTAATGTTTGCAGAAATTTAAAATGTGTGTTGCCCTTACAATAATTGGATAAATTAATAAAATTTGTAATATAATTTAAAGAAGTGTGTCTAGTCTAGTGCAGTCTTAATTGATAATAAAGTTTGGTAACTTTGGTACTGTTCTCAGAAATTGAAAAATGTATTACGTCCCTTATACATTTTTTTGTAACTGTCTTTTACAGAATAAAAATTAACCACTGATGAGGGCCACCATTGTGCGCCGAAACGTTTGGTTCAAATAAAAATTAGTTGAATTATTTATTCTGACCCTAAAACCAAAACTAACATCCAATATTATAAACAATTATTTTCATCGAGGGTCGATATAATCTCCCCACTGAGTATTTATTAAAATTTTCAACATTTTGGAAATTTGGTTAAAGAGCACAGCTGGTAAAATACGAGTATATGTCTTCTCGTTTAAAATGGATTTCGTCTTAAATGTATTGATTTGTATCCTTTTTAATCATCATTAGATCAGTAGATCAGTAGATTTCAGTAAATTATTTTTTTTGCAGAAAAATAAGATACTTATATGTAACAAAACCTCCCCTAGGGGCTGTAACACCTTGTAGTTGGTGGGGAGGCTTAAGCGTCTGGGACATGGGGGTCAAAAGGACCTCGGCCTGCATGCGTATGGATATGAATGAAAGGATCCCTATAAACGGGCTCTCCTGGGTGAGAGGAAAAGGATCCCTATAAACGAGCTCTCGTGGTATGCGTGATTACGGTATTGTAGAAGGGTGAAAGAGCCTAGCTAACACGGGCCTTCTGGATCCCTGAGTCGAGGCCCCTCCCGGACCCATTTACAGCTTTGAAATCGGGACAGAATTGACGTGCGGCCCGCATAGCGACCAAGAAACAGCCCTCCGTTTGTTATGGTGGTCTGCAAGCGGATATTTGAACATTGAGTGTGTCACTCAATGTGACCAACCCCCTAAGCCATGGGTGTAGAGTGATGGTGCTCGTGGCACTTTGGCACCTAGGGATTACGACCTCCCGAGTAATAAGTCTTACCCCTGCATGCGGGGCTCTGCAGGAGCGGACCTTTTATTTCCCTAGCTTCTCGTGGGATCAAAATGAACACGCCTAAAAACAAAAATGGAAAAGGAGGAGGAAGGGAGGTGGCGGAGGGAGGAGAGGGGTTGGGCCTTAACAGATCTAACATAACCCTTTCCTCTCCATCTGTCTCTCCGGCAAGCCAAATTCAGGTGGCGGCTGTGCCCCCAGCTCCCTCGGGAGCTGAGGGATCGACGGTCCCTCTGAAAGAGGCTATAGTAATGGGAGAGCTCAATCAGTCCCTCAAAAAGATGAAACGCATCAGCGGTTCCCTGAAAAGGAGACTGAAGAGGCAAGCGCAGCAGGCTAGCAGAGCAGCTGCGGGAGCTGGAACGTCGGCAGGTACAGGGCCGAAATCCAGTGCTGAGGCCCGGAAGAGAGGTAGGGGCTCAGAGGACAGCCAACCGGGGGTGGCTAAGCCTTTGAAGAGGCACAAGGCGGCCCAGCAGTCGACGAACAGAGATTCGTCGGGAGCTAGACTGACGGCGCTCAGAGGACTAAGCCCCTGACGATGGTGGTGACCGATACCAACTACCCGGACTCGATGCTCACTACAGAGCAGTATGAGATCTTCAGGGAGGCTACCTGGAAGGCGCTCGAAAGAGTGTCCACAGATCAATGGCCCACATTCGTGACATCCTTCTGCAGGGGAGGGGTCTTCGTGTTTTTGGCAGCCGACCTAGCGACTAAAGCTTAGCTACTAGAAGCAGTGGACGAGACAAGGCCGTGGGAAGGTGCAAATTTTAAGGTGGATGGGGTTGAGTTGCTTCAGAAGATGGCGAGGGCTACGGCGTGGTTCTCGGGTAAACTGGAAGATCCGTCTGTGGTACTCCGGCGGTTGGAGGAATTTAGCCCCTCACTTAAGACAGCGTCCTGGCGAATCGTCAGGCACGAAAGACCTCAGGAAGAGGACACAGTAGGAGGCACGAGGCATCTCCTAGTTGTGTAGATTCCTGACTCCCAGACGAGGGCTCTTGCGGCCCTCAACAACAGGACCTTCTATCACTTTAAACAGGTCAAGGGACAAGAGGAGCTTAGGACACAGGAAGATCGGAAAGAGACCTAAATGACTGCTCCTGGTCTAAACATTACCAAAATTAACTTGCATTACAGCAAAGGTGCCTTTGCAGTTTTGCAGAGGGGCATGGCTGCGAGGCACACAGGTATCTCGCTAATCCAAGAACCTTGGTGAGTTCAAGATACCATAAGCGGATTAGGGGGGGCTGGTCTTTTTTGTTACAGGGACCCCAAGGCGACCAAACCAAGGGCCTCCATACTAGCGATGGGAGTTAACGCTGTCCCGCTGCTTGAGCTATGTTCGAGAGACCTGATGGCGATAGCCACGCACCTTAAAGGAATAGGAAGGCTTGTTCTGGGATCGGCTTATTTTCCTTATTACAGCGACACCAATGCACCAGTGGAGGTATGCACACTGGTGGAATATCGCAAGGTAAGGGGTATTCCTCTTCTGCTGGGATGCGATGCTAATTCCCACCATACTTTGTGGGACAGCACGGACATCAACTCAAAAGGTAATGAAATACTGGAATACCTAATTACCACTGATTTAGATATTCTTAACACGGGGAATATCCCGATGTTCCGTAACTCGGTCAGGGAGAAAGTCATTCACATCACTCTCTGTACCAGTAGTTTCAGGGAAAATATCGAGAAGTGGAGTTTCAGATGAACCCACTCTCTGAGATCACTTACAGGTAGAGTTCGTGTTGGAATCCATTGTACCCGCTGGCCCTAAATGGGTCAGAAATCCAAGAAGAACGGACTCGGATCAGTTTTCCACGGAACTATGATGTACACTTTCAGAGGTTCCCAGGGCAATTCGAGACGTGGATACCCTGGAGATGGCAGCCAAAATTGTCACGAGAGCCATCAAAGCTACTTAATAAAGTAATTGTCGACCTACAAGAGTCCTAAAGGCTGGGGAGACACACTGGTGGAATGAGAAAATAAAAGAGCTTCGCAGGGAAACCAGAGAGAAGTTCAGACGCGCCAGTACTGGCAAAACAAAGGAACTATGGACCTCATTCACAACGATGAGGGATGAATACAGGGGTGCAATACGTGAAGCAAAGCAAGAGAGCTGGACCAACTTTTGCAGACATCGAGAAGGGATCTGAGGCGGCTAGACTGGATAAGCTACTTTCTCGAAATCTGGACGCTATTTCCGGCATTCTGAAATTGCCTGGCGGGGGGTAATCAGAGTCGGATGGGGATACCTTGGCTCACCTGATCAAGGCACATTTCCTGGGCTTTTCAAGGTTTGGAGGAAAGGGGACGACACCTCAGAGGCAAGCAAAGTCGCCTGCGGCCCAACTGGGCCCGAAACGGCGACTAGCCAACGAGATTGTCACACCCACCAGTGTCAGGTGGGACCTGAGGTCCTGCAATACTTACAAGTCTCCTGGTCCAGATGGCATATATCCAGTCCGCTTACAGAGGGCTGGAGAGATCATCATAGGGCCGCTAGTGAGACTTGCTAGGACTAGTCTGACGTTGGGACATGTCCCGGCGGTATGGAGGGGTACGAGAGTAGTGTTTATTCCGAAAGCAGGTAAGATCGGTTATACCTTACCCAAGGATTTCCGTCCCATCAGCCTAATATCCTTCCTATTAAAAACAGTGGAAAGACTTGTGGATAGATATATCCGCAATAAGGTCTTGTCAAGTAGGCCACTTCACAAGGAGCAACATGCCTACAGGGCTGGTCACTCGACGGATACGGTCCTAAGCGGAGCAGTAAACCTAATTGACGGACAACTAAAGGAGAAAGTCGTTGCAATTGGAACCTTTATGGTCATCAAAGGAGCCTTAAATAACATCTCTGGAGAGGTGATCAGGGCGGCCATGATCACACATGGTGTGCCTATTGCAGTCATGGAATGGACGTCCCACATGTTGGCCAACAGGAATCTAACTACGACTAAGGGTGATAGCACTTTATGTGGAACCGTTGACTCGGGATGTCCGCAGAAAGGAGTTTTATCGCCCTTGCTGTGGTGCTTAGTAGTGGATGAACTGCTTCATCTACTCTCGAGTCAGGGCAACCACGTCATAGGGTATGCGGACGATATACTGGTTATCGTGCGCGGCCAGCATCTGGATGCGGTCTTCAGAGTAATGCAGCAAGCACTGATGATAGTGCATTCATGGTGCAAGAAAACTGGACTATCGGTTAATCCGAGTAAGACAGACGCGGTTGTTTTCACCAGAAGGTATAAGTGGGGAACCACGAGTACTCTGAAACTTTGAGGACAACAACTAGAAATCAAAGAACGAGCTAAATATCTAGGAGTCATTCTGGATAAGACGCTGTTATGGAACGAGCACCTGGGAAAGAAGTGCAAGAAGCTAGTAGCGACTCTATGGCTCTGTAGGAGAGCCATAGGGAAAGCTGGGGCTTGAAACCGGAGACACTTATGTGGATCTACACAGCGATCTTGCGACCCAGGCTAACCTATGCGGCGGTAGTCTAGTGGAGCAGAGTCGAGATGTCCACTGTGAAGTCTCGACTGTAAAGGATCAGGGGACTGATTTTGAAAGGTGTCACTTGTGCCTCCAAGTCGCCACCCACGATGGCACTGGGGGCGCTAATAGGTTTTGAGCCCCTTTATCTCACCATCAAGGTCGTGGCTGCGAAGGCGGCCTGGAGATTGAATTTGGTAAATGAGAGAAGGATCTCGACAGTAGTGAAGATCCCAGTCGACATCGCGAGGAGGCCGACCCTGAACATGCCCAGGGACAAAATGGCCACTAGATAACTCTTCGACAAGAAGTATCGAGTTAAGCTATCCACGAAGGAGGAATGAGTTAACGGCGACGTGCAGCTGCCCAGTGATGGAGACAACTGGTTTACAGATGGCTCCAGGAACGAGGAGAATCGAAGAGCCGGTGTATATCGTAGAAAGAATGGAATGGGCTTCACAATCGAGATGCTCATTTTTAAGGCTAATGGCACGTGCCAGAATTTTCCACGATGGCACTATGATTAGTTAATCTAGAAAATTCTTAATTTTTGTCCAATTGAAAAATTTTATTGAAATAATTTGTAAATCATGTTAAAAGCTACTAAAAATAACGCTTTGAACTTATGGATCTCTTGAAAACAAAAATTGTATATTTTTGAAAATGATTTAACTTTTTGAATTTTGGTCTAATTGTAAAATTTCGTAAGAATATTTTCGAAATATATTTTATAGATAGTAGAAATTTGGAATAATAATATCTCTTAATCTATCAAAAATATATTTTTTTCATTTTTTTTTTTAAATTTTCAAAATGTTCAAAAAGCATATAACTTTTTTAATTTCCATCGAAATTAAAAATGGCATGAGGATAATTTGCAAGTCTTTTCGTCGTGTACCAAACTTTGACAAAAATTTCCAAAACTCAAAAAAGGATTTTTTTCTCAAATTTTGAAAAAGCTCTAAATTTTGAATTTTGGTCTAATCGAAAAATTTAAAAAGAATATTTTTGAATTATATTTGATATCTAGTGAAAATTTTGGATTAAATTTCTTAATCTATCAGAACAATCATTTTTCTATATTTTGAAAAATATATCACTTTTCTAATTTTAATCGAAATTAAAAATTTCATTTAAATAATTTGCAGTACTTTAACCCATCTGTGAGAAACTTTGACAAAAATTTCTGAAACTTGAAAAAAAAAAAAATTTCTCAAATTTACAAACGCTCTAAGCTTTTTAATTTTGGTTGAAAATATCTGGTTAAAGAACTTAACCTTAATTTTGGGACCCTTAAAAACTTTGTCAAAGGCTGACTCCATTGAGTTTCGAAACGTAAAGATCCGTTGAAAACTAGAGATCGAAAAGGACGATTACATTACACTCTCATGAATGAGAATGTAAAAATATATTAAACAATACATATGTTTTTCATTTATAAGTTTGTCCAACACCCGCGATGGAAATGCGACTTCGGAGGTTCGTCTCGAGAAGACGAAGTTGTCAATTCTTCAACTGATGACGTCACAGTGGTCGAAGTGAGTTCACTTTTCCCACTATTGGGAAAAGTACTTACTTCGACCACTGCGATGTCATCAGTTGAGAAATCGAAAACTTGGTCATCTCTCGACTAACTCCTCAGCCGCATTTCCATCGCGAGTGTCGGACAAAGTATTACGTGAACTTAGTGGGAGACGGCGATTCGACTCGATGTACAGTATACTATTATTGAATATTCCTGTTAAGTGAACGTAACAAATAAATTAAAAGTACAATTAATAGAATTGGATCCTGTTCGGCCACTTTTTGCCTCTATCAGGAAGGATCAAAAACGACTTTCCGATGACGGTGCCAAATTCGTGTTAATTATTCACGCTAGTACTAGACGGTCCCAGGCGGAAATATTATATATAGTTTATATATAATGTGAAGTATTATATATAATATTCATTTGTTTTATACATTTTCTATATAAAACAAATGAATATTATATACAATACTTCACACTATATATAAACTATATATAATATTTCCGCCTGGGGGTTAAGCATTTACAAACGAATTGGTGATTAAGATTTTTATCCGAATGGAGGCACTTTGAAAAATGCTTGCAATATTCAATAAGCTTATGATGCCTCTCTTTATATCCGTTCATATGAATATCTAGCACCATGGGTGAATTGGAATACATCCGACTAAAAAATGTGTCTGCTGTCTTAATACAATAGCAACTGCAAATAGCAAATTGTTAGGAATATTAAAATAAAATGGCCGAGGAAAATATAATAAACTAATGTAGAAAGGTAAATTTGAAATATGTGACAGGGATTATAATAAAATTAGTGTTCATTTGTAAATAGTTGGTAACAATTGAAAAGGTTAGGTTTTGCTCTCTCTTGAATAAAACACTGAATCTGTTATAACACAACAATAAAATCTGTTTATTTGAACGGCCATGCCACGCTGAAGAAACCAGTTCTCGTCAGATCACTGAAGTTAAGCAGCGTTGAGCGCGGTTAGTACTTGGATGGGTGACATTCGAGAATACTGTGTGCTGTTGGCATATTATGGGTGTGGTGAGCCCAAACTTGTAGTTATTTATATATATACCATTAAACCATTTCCCTTTCAGGGTAGGCGTGACACTACCCGATTCGGGTAGTGTTTCTAGGTTTTTCTTGTAGTTATAAATAACTACAAGTGTGGGCTCACCACACCCACGATGTGCCAACAGCACTCATGTCAGTATTCTTGAATGGTCACCCATCCAAGTACTAACCGCGTCCAACGCTGCTTAACTTCAGTGATCTGACGAGAACTGGGTTTTTCAGCGTGGTATGGCCGTTGGCTAACTACAAGAAAACTATCCACCTAGAAGCACTACCCGAATCGGATAGTGTCACGCCTACCCTGAAAGGGAAATGGCTTAATGGTATACATACATAATTTAGAGAACAGGTTTTTACTACGGAGGCTAAGGTATATCTGATCGTTGAGTAGGAGAAACAAGCCTTTGGGGGTTTATGAGACGCAGTGGAGGTGTGACGAATTTTCTTAAACTCGCTGAGATTTGTGGTGACAAAAGTGTGGTGTACCGTATATTTACAAGAATAATCAAGTTTTGCAGTAAAAATGTTGTAAAGTACAAATATGGTTGAAATTATATTTCTGAATTGCTCGTTAAGGGACGTTTACAAAATCCATTCTCCCTAATTATACCCTACCGCCTGCAGCCGGATTTCTGAAAGAAGCGCTCGCATTTGCTACGATCTTTATCCCAGGGGCAAAAAAACTGCAAAAACCTGTCCCGAGCGCAGTTAGTACAAATTCGTGATTGTTGTTCTTAGCCACTCTTTATGTTGAGATGACTTACGACTATTCGTCTAGCTATAGCAGGAGTTAATATCTTGACCTTCCCTTTCTCCACTATAACCAGGTTTTTATTTATATCATACAATCCGTAAATGTTGGCTCCATTTGCCCATCCAAGGATCGCATTTTTCTTTTTCCATACATATAAAGAAGATGTGAGTGGAACAGAGCGATTTCCTCCTGCTGGAACGTAGTAGCCACCACGAAGCTATGCCACTGAAGCTTTAGTTTTATAGATCTTATGTTGCCATGGCCAGGCTTTGACGCAAACTGAAACATCAAGACAAAGACGTTAATGTGAATGAATTTTGCAGTTATTTATTATACATATTATGCAATCCTTGCTTTAAATAATTGAGTTTCGTAGAGTTAAAGAAGAACCAAGCTTTAGAGAATTGCAGCAAGGTCTACGTATGGTTTAATTTCCCTTTTTATTAAATTTAGAAGCAATTCTTTAAAAATATAAACTCGAAAAAAGGTCAAATTTTTTAACCAAATTGCACAAAATGACTTCATTCTTTCCCTTTTTTGTTTGTTATATAACTGTCCCCAATGATCCGATTACATTGACTTTTGGAAACATACTTTTCTCGCGTGAAGTCTACTTGTACAATTCTGTTACACAAGTTGACTTTTTTTGAGCCTGCAATGTTTTTAAAGAATTTTTTCCAAATTCTACTTGTTGTTACTATGTTGGCATTCAGACTTTATTTTTATGTTGCACTTAGAACTGCACTTAGATATAGAACTTGATTCGGTATTAAAACAGTTCACGCAACAAAACAATTGAACTTCAGTTTGATCCGCCAATCTAATGAAATAAGGTCGATTTGTGAATTGAAGTAGGCTCGAAATGAGAATCATCTGTCAAAAACTAAATATGGTAAAACAAATTCTAAACTGTCAAGTTTATAAACCAGCGTAACCCCGAAATAACATGTCAATGTCCTGCGCGCTCCAACTGTTAGATCTTTTTGACTTTTAAATTCACTCAATCCTGAAGTTTTCTGTCCATGTAAACTTGATGCTACGTCGGTTCCTAAGATTCTATTAAGGAGTAACTTTAAAAAAGAAATGTTGAATTAGGGTTATGTGCAAAATATAATCAGGATACGTTTAACAAATGTATAACTCTCAAATCAACTGGTTTGTATAATTTTTAAGTAATATTTCCATGTATTCAAAATCTCACAAGTTAATTTTTCAATCTATATTAACTTGTCCAGAAAATGTGCATGTTCGTCAAATCAACTTGTTTATATAACTTTTAAGTCCAATATAAAAAATTTAGAGCAGTCGGAATAATCTAAAACATCAAATTCACCTAAATATAAACTCCCGAATATTTTGAGTCCTTCCGAAGGATTTGCTGCAAGACGACGGCATCCAAAATTTTTGACGCACTCAAATGATAAAAGATATACTAAACAAAATTAGCTCAAGATATTAATTTTTGCTGTTGAAGTTATTTACATTGATTCTTAAAATATAAATTTATTCAAAGACTCTGTATTACGACGCCGATAGCAAGTGATATAGGGGCAGCATTTCGACTTGACCAAAATTTTGAAAATCTTATACATTTGGTAGATTTCCAATGAAAGTTAGCACGAGGGGATTTTCTGGACGCACAACACGAATCAGGGGTCAACATTTAGAAATTGGACTGAAATTTAGAAAATTTTATTAATTTGGTAGATATCCATGAGATTCAGTACGAGGGTTTTTCGGGGCACATGACAAGAATTTGGGGTAAAAATTCAACAATTCAAGAAAACGACTTAAATTTTGAAAATTTTATTAAATTACTGGGTTTCCATGAAACTTAGCACAGGCGGAGTTTTCGGAGCACAGAAAAGGAATCTTGGAGTCCACATTCAAAAATTAAAAAATTTGACTGAAATTTTGAATATGTAGTTAAATTGTTAGGTTTCCATTAAAGTCAATACGAGGGCGGTTTTCGTGTCACAGAGAATAAATTTGGAGTCAAAATTGAAAAATTTAAGAAATTAATTTAAAAAATTTTTAATTTCATTACATTATTTGATTTCTATGATAGTCAGTACGAGGGGTTTCGAGGCACAGAAAAAGAATTTGGGGTCAAAATTCAAAAATTCAAAAATTTGACTTAAAGTTGTTAAAATGTGATTAAATTGATAGATTTTCATGAAAATAGGAAAGGAGGAGATCTTCGAGTCTCATAATACGAATTTTGGTTCAAAATTCAGAAATGTAAAATAGCAACCTAAGTTTTGGAAATTCTATTTCATTGGTAAATTTCCATGAAAGTCAGTAAAAGGTGGGGTTTTGAGTAAGAGAATACGAATTTGAGGTTAGAATTCAAAAAGTTGAAACAAATTTTGAAAATTTTATTTAACAAGTAAATTTTCATCAAAGTCTGTAAGAGAACGTTATTTGAGTCACAAAATAGGAATTTGCGGCAATAACGGAGAAATGGACGTAGAAAGTACTGATGAAGAAAATATGGACGGAGAAATAGAAAGTGATATATCAGAGGATATTGTTTTGAAAGTAATTCAGCATTATAAAGAACAATCTCTCTCACTCTCAACAAATAGAAGTAAGTTACTAATGAAATAGTGTTATGTCTTTTATCACTTGATAAGAGATTGAGAAAAAATCCTAACTAATTGAATTATTAACAATTGCAATATGAGTTAGAAGTTTTCTGCTAATTATAAAGATTCTATATTTGAACAATTAAAATATTATATTATTAATTACCGCACACAGGATATATCATATTATCTGAATGAATCTAAGATTCTTTGAATCCTTCGAAACACGAGTGCCTCAAGATTTGAGAACGTATACATTTTTCGAAGCACATTCCACATTCTATTTCGGAATTCTGAGATTGCAATTGGATGCAATTGGAAAATTGAAAATTAAAATATATTTTATATTATTTATTTATATACGTACATTATTCGCCATTTTCTTAAATAAATTATAATTAATTATTCTGAGGTTAAGTCATGTTACGCACTCCTGCCAGATCTGTCAAAAACTTGTAAACATTTGAAAACTGGCGCCGAAAACTTTTAGTTACCAAAAGTACGAAAAGTAACCAGATGTCCGGCAAAATAACTGTCTGGAGTTAAATGTCCACAACGTGTCAATTCAGTCAGTGCCCCCTCTAAATCAATTTAGTTCGCTATCTCGGATCATTTATCAATCTGAAGTTAGCAAACTAAACAAGACAGAAACTGGTACTAAAATATAATATTTGCAAGATCATATTAGAACGTCCAAAACAGAAGCCCAAATAAAAATGAATGCCTAGTTTTTACTGTGTGCAAAGGTCTAAATGAGACCTATGTAATGCCTTTTACTGAGGAAAAAATTCAAGCTTTAGGTTAAAATAAATCATCCCCTTATACCTTGGTCCTATTTTTTTTACCAGTGTTACAATTGATAATAATGAAGTATGATTGATCTGTCCACAATAGGATTGCCACTACTCTTCACTCCCTAGGAACAGAAAAGTGACGTCAGAGGTGAATAATGAAAATTATACATCTATAAGCTCGCATTTTACGATTATCAGCCGTACTGTTCACCGTACAAAATTTGAGGAAATTTTTGTTGCAGATATGGAAATAAAAAAAAATGAATTTTGGGTAATTTATGGCAAGTTACGATATTCACCGGAAAAATTACCATAAATGACAAAAAATTTTCATACAATTTCGGAAAATCTTAAAATTGAATTTTGGGTGATTAATGGTAAGTTACCATATTGACCTGTAAAATTACCATAAATGACCGAAAATTTTCATATTATTATTATATCATTAACCCATTTACCTTTCGGGGTAGATGTGACTTGCTCGGTTGGAAAATAGTAGTGTGCAGATGGGTATATAGGTATAAGGTAGATAGGTATGTAGGTGTAAGGTATGGATATTTTGGATTGATCTAGAATTCTCGTGTTATTTATTTAAACGACACGTTCGTTCCGCAAATCTGCTCCGACCCAGGTTGCTGATCATTCTCTCTAGCGATCAACCCAAGTGAAGAGCCTCACAAAATTGTTATGTGTGGTTCCTCACTTGGGCCCATTAGTATCCAAGGTTTTTGTTTCAGGCGTCATTCGCCTATTGTCACTCTGTTTACAAACTATTTGTCGCCACACTTTTCTGCCCTGGCATACTACTCTAGCTTCCTTCACGTCCATGCATTTTTTCATGCAAGCTCAAGTGTTTCTATGGCTTCTTATGTCTCATCGGATTAGTGTCTCATTCACAGATTCTAAGCATTCTTTCGGCGGTCTCCCTTTGGGCATTCCGCCATTCACTTTACCTTTATACACCTGTTTGGTCAGTCGTTCATCTTTCATTCTTTCAAGATGTCCGAACCATCTTAACTAATTTCTTTCCCATGTGTCAACTATTGTCTCTTTTGCACCACATTCTTTAAGGATTATCTCGTTTTGGACTTTGCTCAGTGTTTTCCCGCATATTGTGCGCAGAGGTTTCATGCCAATCGCGTTAATTTTACTCCTGTCCTTCTCTTGACAAGTCCACGTCTCGCTACCGTATAGTACAGTCGGTACGAATATAGAATTATGTATGGTCATTTTAGCTTTTTTTGATAGGTGTTTGTATCTGGGAATGGACTCTGCTCTACCGATAACCTGCTCACCCTTATTTATGCGCCTATCTTACTCCCCATCTCTTTTTCCGTCGCTAGTGAATAGGTTACCCAGATACTCGTATATATACTTGTCAACTTGTTCTAATCTTTCATCATTTAGGACAATGTTGCACATTGGTTTCTCACTTTTTCCCTCAAATACCATGATTTTTGTTTTATTTAAGTTAATTTTGAGGCCCATGTTCTTCAGGCTTATATTAAGTTTATTTAAAATTCTTTGCAAGTCCTCGATTGATTCTGCCATAACAATCTTGTCATCTGCGAAAGCTAACCCACGTACCTTCACTGTTTCGAGATCTACACCTTCTTCGTCGAAGAGGGCCTTTCTTACACACTAATCCATAAATATGATAAATAGCCATGAGGACATAACGCATCCTGGATTCACGCCTTGCATAATATCGAACCAGTCACTCAGCTTCCTATTTACCCTGACACTTGCTTTACTACCTGTATATATTGTTTTTATTGCTTGTAGGAGCCATCCATTGACTCCGTACTCTTTAAGGATTTCCCAAAGTTTACTTCTATTTACTTTGTCAAATGCTTTTTCTAGGTCAACAAATGCACAGAAAACTTTCTTTCCTACTCTCAAGCTTTTTTCTGTAGTAGTATACCATTAAACCATTTCCCTTTCAGGGTAGGCGTGACACTACCCGATTCGGGTAGTGTTTCTAGGTGGATAGTTTTCTTGTAGTAAAATAACTACAAGTATGGGCTCACCACACCCACGATGTGCCAACAGCACGCAGTATTCTTGAATGGTCACCCATCCAAGTACTAACCGCGCCCAACGCTGTTTATCTTCAGTGATCTGACCAAAACTGGTTTTTTCAGCGTGGTATGGCCGTTCTGTGATCTGTCTTAAACTAAATATCTGATCTGTACATGATCTTCCTGGAATAAATCCACTTTGGACTTCCCATATCTTTTCTTCTGTGATTTCCATTACCCTACGAATAAGTATTTTTGAGTACATTTTACTTACGGTACTTAGTAAGCTGATACCTCTGTAATTACTGCAGTTGCTTTTATCTCCCTTTCTTTTGTATATTGGTACGATAATCGCTTTTCTCCAATCGTCTGGGACTTCTCCGATCTCGATACATAAATCTATCAATTCGCACAACCTGTGAGGTATGTACTTGCCGCCGTATTTAAGCATTTCAGCTCTAATACTGTCTACACCAGCAGCCTTACCGTTTTTTAAGTTCTCAATTAGATCTCTAACCTCAGTGACACAGACTTTTTCAATTGGATTTTCTAATGGATTATCTTCTATGTTGCAGTTCTGTTGCCCTGTATCTTCACCTCCTAATAGTTCTTTAAAAGAGTCTTTTAAAGCGTCTACTATCCCGTCTATATCATATAGCATTTCACCTTTGCTGTTTCTCATACTGACAAACTCTGTACTTTTATTTTCCTTCATCCTTTTATTTAGTAGTTTCATAATTCCTTCAAAACCGTTTTGTATTTTCTTCTCTTCTTCTATTCTGATTTATCTTTAATCTCCTTGACTAGTCGTTTAACTTTCCTATTTTTGTGTCTGTAATCATTTTTGAGCCTATTTCTCTCCTCGTCGCTAAGACCTGTGTTGTACAGCGTTTTTTTGTGCGCTTCTTTGTTTTCTTTTTGGGCTGCCTCAATTTCATCATTCCGCCATTCATCACCAAATTTTCTTCCTACAACTGCCGTACCACATACTTCGGTCGCAGTTGTAATAAATGATATATCGTAGTAAAGTCCACGCGCCCTCTAAATCTTTATTGTTTAATAGTTCCTTCCAAATTGTCTCATCTATACGTTCGTTTAACCTATTTTGAAAGTCTATTCGCACTTCCGGTTTCTGTAAATTTTCAATCTTTATTCGCGTTTGTTTCGTGTTTTTTCTCTTTCTTCTCCATCCCCGCCCTAAATTTATTTTGGAGACTAAAAGATAATGATCAGTATTGCATTCGGAACCCCTCATGACTCTTGTATCTTTAACTAGTTCTCTTAGTCCTTCATCCGCGATAACAAAGTCAATTATACTGTGGCTATTTCCTTTACGTCAGGTGTAAATGTGGATCATTTTATGTCTAAACCAAGTATTTGTAATAAATAGGCCCTTTTCTAAGCATAAGCTAACTAATTTTTCCCCGTTATAATTTTTTCTTGTTGGATCCCCAAAATTACCTAGCACCCTTTCTGTATCTGTATCCTGACGTTGGACGCCGAACAATCCGCTCATATCTCCTAGTAGAATTATTCTTTTACCTTGATCGCAAGTACTTATTGTATCATTTAAAGTGTCCCAGAAGGCGTCTCTTACTTCTCTCGGATCACTATCAACTGGAGCGTAGCACGCTATGATAAATAATCTTCTGATTCCTACCTTCATTCTAACCCACAGCAATCTGGGCAATACATATCCTTGATCTTTGAGATGCTGTCTTGCTTTTTCTCCATACATTTTCGCAAATTTATAGACATTTTTAAATTAAATTTTGGGCAATTTCTGGTAAGTTGCCATAAATCACCGCTAAAATTACCATAAATAACCAAAATTTTCCGAAAATTGTTTATTGAATTTTTGATAATTTACAATAAGTTAACATAAATTTCATGCTTCTTTATCCAAAATGTAATATGGACTGAAATCATGACTGTATTTCGAGAAACGTCTGGAATGATCCATTTCTTATACAAAATATTGTATGCGCCAAGGGGAAGAGGCACGTTTTCGACTTGTGTACGTTTTCAGTACTTGCCTACGACTTGTACTGAAAGCATACACTCGTCGAAAAAGCCCCTATTCTTCCGCTGGGCACATAATATACTATTTTCGATCGAACAATATTTAAGGTTTCCAATTACCTCATAATTCCCGTGTGGAAATAATTCATGGCGCTAGACCGTTCCAGTCTAGACCGCCACGAGTCTATACTGGCGTTATCTCGCGTAACTGTGCTGGGGCGGTGCGCAAATGTAACGCTCCAATCGACCAGCCGCTATCTTCTAAGCTGGCTGTACTGACGCGTTCTAGCGAATCTAGCCAGATCTAGCAGACCTAGATGCGACCTAGATTGCAAATTCAATATTTTTTTTTTAATAATTAAATAATTTCTGACAAAATATCACTGTGAGCTGTATCGAGAATATCAATAAATTCTAGATTTCTGCAAAAAAATGGAATATAGCTCATATGAGATTTTGTGACAGAAATTAATTACCTTAAAAATCTAAAAATAAATTTGCGCATTGTCATCTAACATATTTATTCCGGCTTTTCAACATTCTCGTCAATAATCACAACAGGCAGGTCTTCCACTTTTACTTTTTTAGATCTCAACGCACGATACCCGTCCCAATCGACAGCGTTTGTTAAAACTGGTCCTAAGGCGTGAAGAAATTCTCTCTCCGTTAGTCGAAGCGACATCTTCATGTATTTTGCAGTTATGAAATCTGAAATAAAATAGAAAAAATAGAAAAGACTCATTTGGATATAAATTTTGAAGTTAAAACAAGAAAGAAAAATAAGTAAATTTGTTTACCAAATATGCACTTATAAAATTCTGTGCTTTTAAAAACTCTTGGCTTCTTCTCTGTCGCTTTTACTGCATTAAACTGAAGTACTACTTCTCTTGACAGATAACATTTCAAAATGTTTGTAAAAGTTTGCGACAGCAGGTTGTCTCTATCCATTAGAATGAACAACGAGTTTTTCTGAAAATTTAAATTTAATATCGTGTAATTATACTTAAATCTATAAAGTCTAATTAAGTGTATTTGTAATAATTATAGCTTTAAATTATAATTATTTCATAATCTATACTTGTATCAAATAATTCTTATATTACTTTAAAAAATAACTGTTTACAACAATATGAAAGTGCGTTTTGTTTTTGCAACTAAGATTTAAAAATATGTTTCTTACAAATTCTGCTTTGAATGAAAGATCAGATTGTAGCGCAACTTCCATTGATAGAAAATCTTCTATAGACGATATTGGCAAAGAAAGATTGTATTTATCCGCAAAATTTTGAGGCAGATCATCGTTTTTTATGGATGAAGTTAACTCTCTTAATTGACGCTGTGTCTCCAGCTGATCGAGGTGCACCACATGCATACATTTTATTGCCCTCAGATGCAATAAACGTGGATCGTATGTAAATTTATTAATAAATCTATTATTTCAATATCCACGTGAAATAAATTTATAATATGAAATGTATGCAGATAACTGTAAAGTACTGGGTTCATGATCACAAGTATTGCTTTTTTATGTACCTCTTTCTTTTTGAGATAAGATTGGAGTGAAGATGTCGAGAAACTCATTCTCTTTCATTTTAAGTGCACCTTCTGAAATTTATATAATGCAATATGTATTAATGAACAAGCTGAAAATTGATTTTTATTTTTAATCTATTTTATAAATAATTGTTCAATTTTGTTACCAACGAGAAATATTTATCAGTCGATTCTTTAAAGATTAATTTAATTGGATATGTGTATTTATATATTTACTTGTAGGTATGCTGTGTGTTCTTCCTGTTGATTTGGGCAAATCGTAATTGATACTTTTTGCATTCAGGTATTTTGATTGGGGCTTTCGATTTTCAGTTTTAACGTTGGCCTCGGATTTCGATCCACAGAATGAGCTTTAGATTTTTGTAGTTTTGGTAAATCACTCTTACCAGCTTGTACAGGACTATTCGATAGTGCGGAACTGGAGCTTTCGCAGTTTTTTTCATCAGAAGCTGCGTAACAAAAATTAGAATTTAGATTCAATATCGAAAATTCGCCAAAAAATAAAATCAGAATCATGCATGAAAGTACCTATAACAAGATTATGTAACGCAATTTAATAACAGTTTGAGTTAAAGAAAATAGGCATTTATAAGTAACTTTGATTACCTTGTCGACTGGCTTTTGCGCTTTCTATTTCCTTGCCACCTACAGAATTTTTTTCATGTAAACGGCTCTTATCGGTATTTACAGGACTGCTAGAAAAATTGGAACTTTGGCTAGAGTTTTGGGGGCTTTGTTCACCAGAACCTACCTAATGCAAAATAAAATTTAATTTTTTCACCAAAAATACGTAAAGAAATAAAATTAGATTGCTGGATTCTCTTACTAGTGTTATGTAGTATACTTTGATCGTAGTTTGTTCTTGACTTCTTGAAACCATCACAAGACTTGGAATTAGTTCTATTGACTTTCTTTCTCTTTGACCTTCTGTTTGAAGTTGGTGACACTG
>CAKNYM010041650.1:49421-73412 GCA_932195095.1 Andricus curvator
GGCGGAGTGAAAATGCTAAAATTAAATCAACTCGTTCGGCCCA
Source organism: Andricus curvator (assembly GCA_932195095.1). Lineage (NCBI taxonomy): Eukaryota > Metazoa > Arthropoda > Insecta > Hymenoptera > Cynipidae > Andricus > Andricus curvator. The sequence continues at coordinate 49,465 of CAKNYM010041650.1, forward strand.
GTGAAAACAACTTTTGGGTTGGCATCCGAAAAAAGTTTTGAACAAATTGGAAATCGGTTAATATTTTCTGTTCATGTTTTGAATTTAAAAATTAAAAAAATATATTATTTAAAAAATGATGGCGAAATGCTTTCCATACAAAAATAATACTACCGTGTTTCTTTGGATTAAGCTGAAGAAATTTCAGATTCCACAATCTCAACTTTTCAAAAAAAGTGCATTTAACTCAATCAAATAACGTGTTTTTGCGCATTTGAAAATTTTTTGAATTAAACTCAAAAGTTGACTATTTCAGACAAATGATATATGATATATTTAACTCTACTTTTGATTTATATATTTTTCAAATGACATCCGTAAATCTCAAATACTTTCAACATTGTGTTAATATTATTTGACAAATTTTTAATTTATATTATTTGGGAGAGGTGCGTGAAAATACATTTTGTATATTTTTTTATTTATAATTTCTAAACGAAGTAATCTAAAATTTTGAACTTTAGTTAATTGCGCTTTGATGTACTTCAGTCAGATAATTTTAGAAAAAATTTATCATTCAAAGGAAAATTTGATAATTACTGGGTCGTAACCTGGTCAACTTTTTGCATTTATCGGATGCCAACCCACAAGTATTTTTTTTACTGGACCTGAACGATTCGATTAATTTCAGCATTTTCACTCAGCTCTAGCTTCTAATGTTTAATTGAAGCGAAAGATAATGAGGCAACAAATTCTTGTCAACGGTTTAAAATGTTTTGGATACAGTTATAATGAAAAACTGGTACTTTGAATGAAATATCTGACCAAAAAGTGTTCTAACCACATAAATATTGGTTATTACCATCATCTAACGATAAGTTTTCAGTGGATGAGCTGGATTCTCTTGAACTGAGACGATTTGCAGCCTTAGAAAGGGCTCTAAATTTTCTCACGCGGTGTCTTCCTTGGAGTCGTTTTCTTTTTCTCCCGTCCATTAAATTTTAACTGCTAACAATGAAAAGAATATTTTACTCATAAGCACTAATAGAACAATTTTTAGATATGTAATATTTTATTATATTTCGCACTTGTAATATGAATATTGAGGTTACAGTGTTACAATAAATTTTTAAAGTTCTCAAAGAATTTGTATGATAAATTAGAGTAAATAATTATAAATTAAAAACAAAAACGATTTTTTTTACAAAAAGTAAATAAGTTTATCAGTTTTTTATATACTTATAATGAAATCGTTGATATTTTGCAACGATGATATTTGAGGTTAGGAAATACATTATTGCAATGTACATGAGTGCTATATATATATATGTGTAATAAGAACGAGAAATTTACTTACTCAAAGAACCAAAAGATGAAATATTTTCATTCAGCAATGGCTTTCTCTATTAACTTTGACTATTATTCCATATTTCGCCAATACGCAATGTAGTGTCAGACCCATTATGCAGTGTCAGCAGGAACAGCAAGTAACTATAAGCTCATGCATGGCTAAAAATGAAATAAATTCCTAATTATTAGTTTTATTTTTCTTCTATATTTAAATTAATTAGTAAGTTATAATTTCACAGTTAATAATAAAGTTTTTATATTCATTTTATTTCTCAGGGACTATAGTATAAATTTTGAGGTTAGGAAATACGTTTACCAATTTCGAAGATTGTACCGACTATATGCTGTATAATCTTACACATATATGAATAAATCAGTTTGGCTCATAATTAATAATGATCTAAAACAATATTTATAAATAAAATACTTACCTAGTGATGAATTAAATTAAAAGTTCTGCAATGACAACACAGTACAGCACTGACAACATGGGCAATTTAATTTCTTCTATTTCTTTCGATTTGAGCACTGCAGCAACGTTGCGGAAGACTGTTGAAACTTTAAGTTGCGCGTTGATGCGCGATAACTGTAATTTTTTATCTTTTAATAATTATCTTTTTATGCCGCCTTCTTTTTCTAAGTCCGAATAGTACTACGTTCTAGAGTCAAGCTAGATTTTAGACAGAATTTCTGTATTGACATGATTTTGAATTCTAGCTAGCGACGTTAGTGGGTCTGGACAGAACTGCGTGATTGAATTTGCTATCTAGTAAGTATAGATCGCGCCAAAAGACCGCCGAGCTAGTCTGGCGTAAGTAGACAGCCACGAATAATCCAGTACTGGCGCTAGAATAATTCCAGTCAGCCAGGAATTATTTCCACACGGGTTGTTGCATGAAAAATAAAGGGATAAACACCATTTTTACAATTATAAGATTTATTGCCCATTTAGTTTATGTCGTTGTAATTGAGCGTATCTATCTTATTTGTTTCAAATGCAAAAAACACGAAATTCCACTGAAAAAATATGCGATTCAAAAAATCTGCACAGTAAAACTACATGCATTTGTGAAGTCAAAGTAGGCGACGTAATCTTGGACAAAATATACATGATAAAATATATTGAGAGTTTGTTTTGTAAAGTGCCCCATATAAATTTTCCAGTTAATTTTAGGAAGCCTTTCTAGACATTATAAAACTTGGCGGGATCGAATGTTATGAGCAAAATGATTTGATTAAAAAATTTGCTGCGTATGGGAAATTGATGGTACAATATATAATCCTGCCAAGTTGTACAATGTTTAATATGGCTTCTTAAAATTAACTTAAAAATTTCTGAAGGGCTCTTCATAGAAAAATGGGCTGATGTTTTGCATCGCAGATATTTTTTGTGGCATTCAAATAAAGTACTGAGTGAAAGCATTCCCTGAGTCAACTCAAAGTTATCATTCTTTTGAAATACCTTTGTCCCGATCTGTATTATAATTTTTTTCTTTAATTTTATTTTTTAGTTCAAAGTTATGTACCTTTAAAAGAAGAAAAAAAATGGTTGATTATAAATAATGACGTTTTTTCCTTCTTTGCATTTAAGCAATGATTTGTACGAAGTAGGAAACGTGGCAAATAGAAAATTTAAATAAAAGAACGCGACCGTTTATTTTCAGCTTTATTAAAATCACCACCAGAAGGCAATATTGTGAATCATGTAAATAGGCTACGTCACCTTCAGTAACATCGCGCATTTAACAATTACTCCTTTAAAATGGAAAAACAAGAATTATTTACACTCTTAATCGATTTTACCTAACTTCATTTCCGTTCAAAAATATCTGTAATTTAATCTTTGCGCACTCACAAAAATACCACGAAATTCCTCGAAAACAATCCGAGGGTAAAAAAAACATACAGTGTCGCTATTTTACACATATTTCAGTTAGGAAAAACTGTTTAAGTTTCATCATTTATAATTATAATTAAGCCATAACTTTTATTTTTAGCATCGTTGATGTAAAATATTGAAGTAAAATTAAAATCAGAACTATACTGCAACAACAATTTATTGAAATGAACTTTCAAATTATTATATTTTTTTAACACTCGGAATTGTTACAAACAATACATAATTAAAATGAAACGACACAGAATTAAAACAGTTAAATTTGTACTTCTATAAGAAAGATATCCTGTGAATTTAATTCGGGATTCCGCATTTTTCTTTAAAACAACGACAGATTCGACAAAATGCTAGGAACATTTTTTTTCTTATTTTAAAAAGCGAAATTGAAGTGAAGTGCTGTATTTTCTTTTGAAATTGTTAAGAAATAAGAATAAGTGGTAATTTAAACAAATAAATAACACTAGTCTACAAATTAAAAAAAATTGTACATTCATTGATTTATTTAGCGATGTATTGCACCTCAACTACAAAATTGATCGGGGAAAATGGCACTAATATTCGTTGCAGATTCGATGATCTTTACCTAGATACGTTTTGCAACTGGACTGGACTGGTCGTTTCTAACTTGAGATACATATGATTCACAGATACGCCGAGAACCAGCGACACTTAGGTCGGGCTGATTTCATCCCGACTGGAAAAATTACAGAAAATAGCCCTGTGGATGCACAATATGAAATCGCATGCCTGCCTACTCAGATCGGTTGTGTTTATTTATAAAAAAATTTGAAGATATATTTTGAAAACGACGACTGTTCTCATCGCGATCCGGATCAGATTTTGCACACATATGCTAAAAACATTACTCAATCACGGTGTGCTTGAAAGGGGTCTTAATCGAAAGTCTGTCAATCTGGGGGTTTCTTGATGGATTTGATTCCTAGGAATCCCAGGAGTATTTTGAGCCCAAAACCAAAATCGGCGATTAATGCTGATTGTGGTAAAAATTAGTATATGAAGGTTTTTGGGGTCGCTGATTACATACCCGTTATCAGATTTCCAAAATTCAAGATGGCCGATCAAGAATGGTGGCCTAAATGAAGTAATTGAATGCTAGTCTTTGTGTATATTTGTATTCTATGGTTTTTAGGACCGCTGATTACGAACATGTTGTCAGTTTTCCATATGAATAATAATGGAGCCTGGGATTTTCTTGAAGGGCTTGATTCTATGGAATCAATATTTGAACTCTCATGCGCCATGAAATACGTACAAATATCGATTGAGTCATTGAACTAGTTTTGAGATTTTTGTTATACTAGTTTTAACTGATTAGTTATATAAACCATCATTTAAAAGTGATGGTAAAGAAGAACTATGTTTTGGCTTTCCGCGATTCGCACTTGTTTCAATTCAGAGGTTTTTATTTATATACGTCACAAGATTCCTAACGTTACCTCAACGCACGACGGAAATCGTGGAAAAATTTGTTTAATTTGTTGCAAAGGAAAGGTTCGTAACAGTTTAGAAATGAAAAAATAGTACCGAAAGGAGAACTGGAGGCTCTTATAAATGGTGTCTTCGAATATAGTGCTGAGGACGTACGGTTACCTAATGCTTTGTGTAATACGTGCAATGGCCACTTACATCAAATTGAGAATGGTTTACGTGACATTTTAGTTCTTTCTTTTAAGTCGTTATGATACTTGTACTAAAATACAAAAAAGAATGAAATAGACTTGATATAATAGTTGTGATTTTGAATGATCATCTTTTTGTCCTTATATTTGTTTGATTTTTTGAAATGGGTATCTTATAGGTGTTTCTAAAAGACGTTGCGAAGAAGGTGATTCAGAAGAGCGATGCAAAACTTGTCTTTCATTGAACGGAAAGGGTAAACGTCATAAGTGTAATAATTCGACTCGTCTAGACAATTTAAAAGAACTTATGTCAATCTAGAGTGTCGTTTTCTCAGTCACGCGGCAAACCTTTGCAAATAGCTGTGAAGGTCTCAGGTAACAAAACTTCAGCAGAACCACTAATAGCTACAGATAACATGAGAAAAATCCAATTAAGCTACAACTTCAGTCAAAATCAAACTGTCGGTATTGCATCTATGATTCGTGTAGCAACGAAAAAGAGAAATATAATTGGACCTAATTTGAAACTCAAACTTTCGACTGATATCCATTACTTAGATACATTTTTTGTAGTAAAGTCTTTTGAATTTAGCAGCATCAAAGGTAACACGGTGTCAGATGACAAACAAGCTTTTGTGTACTGCATTGACGTAGGAGGTTTAATTGAATACGTTAAATCAAAGCGAGGAGTTTTTGACGTGGGCTTGAAGTTTGGTATTGATAGTGGAGGTCGATTTTTGAAAATTTGCATGACGATTCAATCCACTGGAGATAAAATATTAAAACAAATTCCCCGACAGACTTACGATCAAGGTGTGGCTGCAAAACCGTTTGAATATTCTGGGGTAAAAAAGCTTTTGATACTTGGCTTAGCTCAAAATACTCAAGAAAATTACGGAAATATGTCGCAAATGTGGACTGCAATTAAAATAAATTATTATCTTGGAATTATAGCAACCTACATAAAATTAGCAAATATTCTGACGGGAATCATGTCTTCTAGTAGCACATATCCTTGCACGTGGTGCAATATTTCAAAAGATGACCTTCAATAGCTTGGAACAATGAGACGCATAGGCAATATCAAGCAAAATTATGTTCATTGGCCAAAAACCCTATATACACCTACTCTCAAAGAAGTTTAGCTACTAGAAAAATGCGAACTTCAAAAATTTGAAACGCAAACCCCCAGTTCTGCAAATTTACATACTAAAAACGATTTTTTTCAAAAATCCCCCGTTCGCCGATTTTGGTTTGAGCTTAAAATACTCCTGGGATGCCTAGGAATCAAATCCATCAAGAAACACCCAGGTTGGCAGACTTTCGATTAAGACCCGTTTCAAGCACACCGTGCAATATGAATTCGAGTGCCTGCCACTCGAAATCGGCTACGAAATATGGCCTGTCAATCAAAACCGGTGAAAAAGGTGCATAACTCGCCTCATCGTAATCCGCACGAAAAAAAATTATAATTTAGTTTAAAGCACTAGAAATTCATTGACGAATGCCTGCCAGCTTCATGAAAGTCGCGCGCTCTCGCGCTTTGCGCCGTGGACAGTGAAGTGTGCCCATTCCGATCCACACCAAAATTTAAAATAAACTAGAAAAAATAATTCTAAACCCGATTTCAGATGCCTGCCTTCACAAATTTGTTGTTTTATACCGCCTGCCAGCTTCCTAAGGCTGAGCTACATCACACAGTCCTGGTGACTTGCTATTCTTTGTTTACAATGAGGCGAGTTATGCACTTTTTTCAACGGTTTTTGATTGACAGGTGATATTTCGCAACCGATTTTAAAAAATTTTTAATTTTGGAAATAATTTGAGAAAAATAAAAAATAATTTGGAGAGTTTTGAGCTATTCTTTTTTGACAGAATACAAATTCGCTTTACCAATCCTTCAAGTCTTGTGATTATACAGAAAATTTTACCCCGAAAAACGTAGAGAGCTGAAACTTCTCTTTATTAGAACCGACTTTTGCAATATGTATCTATGTTACGCAAGTAGCTCAAACATTGGTAACAAGAAAGTCATAAAAGAAAAGCACTTGTAAGTTAATTTTTAAAATTACCGATATTTGAGATTCATTTAATGACTTGTTTGAAGTTATCATTGAGTGTACTTACACCCTACGCTTAGAGAGGGCGTAACAAGCGTGAATCGTAAAAAGCGTAGGGTAAGTTAAGTCTCGACAAACGCGTAAAAGTAGGGCTGCCAACATTTCTGCAATTCGGAATCGTCGGTCGAGTTGTGTTGCCTCGTGACACGTAATTGCGTCTCTTGTTGTCAGGTCCACAGTATTTGTGATATTTATTTTTTTTAACAATTATTCGTATCCTAGCTGGAAGGATTCTTGAATGGAAAATTCAGTTCCGTGATAGTTAAGTACTAAGTAACCACACATTTGGTGAGAGTCATTATTTCCACCTTGAAAACATATTGAGGTTATGTTTATAGTTTTGTACTTGAGTTTTACTTTTTATATTTTTAATTAAAAGTGGAAGGTTCGCTTATTGAAAGTAGCTTTTTTCTAGAATAGCTTCAAAAATCGCTCGAAATGAGTAGCACTTTTTTTTTTGAAAAATAAATGGTTACCTACTTTCAGAAATTAAAACTGAATTTGCTATTTTTTTTAATATAAAAAAATTTTCTATTAACAAGCGAAACTTCTACTTTTAATTAAAAGTATATAAAAAAATAAACCTAAAAACAAAACTACAAACATAACCTCAATATGTTTTCAAGGTGGGAATAAGAATGATTTTCGCAAAATATGTGGTTACTTAGTACTTACCTCTCACACAACTGAATTTATTATTCAAGTATCCTTCCAATTAGTTCACGAATAATTGTTTTTATGAAATAAATATCACAAAACACTCAATCCTGACAACAAAAGGCGCAATTACGTGTCACGAGACATCACAACTTTACCGACAATTCCGAATTGGGGAAATGTTGGCAGCCCTGCTTTTACGCGTCTTTCGAGACTTAAGTTACCCTACGCATTTTACAGTTCACGCTTGTTACGCCCTCTCTAAGCGTACGGTGTAAGTACATTCATTCTCATGGACAGAATTGGAAGGAATAAAAATAATCGCTTCAAGGGTAGATGGAATTGTGTGAACAGGTATTAAAATAATGGAAATATTTTTTTTTTACTCCAATTCATAAGCTTATCACTTATTTCCAGAAGATACATTTCAACTGCACCAGTCTACCGGCGGTTTCCCCTGGTATGGTGGTTTATTTGAGAGAATATATTTATGTTCTAATTATGGAAACTACTGGATAAGCAAATAATTTTAATGATTTTTCGAATAAGAAGCTTATCCATTTGTATGAAATTCATCTTTATACATTATCATAAGATTTCCAAACTTATCATACATTTATTTTGAGAGAATTGATAAATAATAGTAAAGTAAAAAATATTGCAATTAGGTTTGTGTTCTTTTTCTCAGTATTATTTTACTTATTAGAGCCAGCTGATTTTTTGGCGTCGAACGTCTTGAAGTGATTGCAAGCAGCAGTGCTTGGTGGTTTGTGTTCAAGTATCATGGCCAATACGGCCATCTATGAAACTTTTAGATGTCGAATTCTTCTTCTCGAACCACGTCTGTTTTTGGCATCAAGCCCTTCAAACTGTCTCGGGCTCGTAAAAATATAATTAATATAACTATTGGTATGTTGCGTTGTTGCTCGGTTTGTACAAAAGTCCCGCGAAAATGAAAAGGTATTCAAAAGTTGTCCGTGCTTTCTCTCTCGTACTTTGAATGTCGCAGTTGCACTAGTGTATACAAAATATCAAATTTCAGTTTGATATTTGATATTTTATATGCACTGATACAACTGCGACATTCGAAGTGCGAGAGAGAAAGCACGAACAACTTTTTAATACCTTTTATTTTCGCGCGACTTTTCTACAAATTGAGCAGAAATGCAACATAGCAATATTTATATTAATTATAGTTTTACGATCCCAACACGATTTGAAAGATTCGATGCAGAAAACGGACGTAATACAAAAAGAAAACAACAAACAAAGCATCGTGTTTCCAATATTTTTCCCACCGAGAGAAATCTTTCGCAGGTGACTCATAAACGAAAAATAAAATATTTACGCCCGTACGATAATTATATTTTAAATAACCCTGTAACTAATATAAAAGGTAAAGAAGACAATAACTGTAACTTTCGTCCGTATTTTTATATCTTGCAAATGAGTGACAGTCTATCTAGAGACATCTCAACAAAATTGTCTCCACAGATGATATTTTTGTTTTGAAATTATTTGTATTGCAGGTTATTTTTTGAATTCACGTGTTTTGCTTGATAATGAAATTGTTTATGCATTTCGATACTTTTTACAAGATTTACGACATTTCTGAAAGCACTTGTATACTCCTAGATTTATAGTTTAGTCAGTTATAATAGATAAACGTTTATTTTTTAGCCTGCTGGCCTTAAAAAATTGACTTGCTTACACTTCCATTTTTTTTTTTACAGAATTTTCTTACAACTAAGCCTTAAAACTAACATCCTTCCACACCTTATATCTAACGCCGCTCGCTCTTATCGCATTGCCTTCCTCGCTTCGCCTCGCCTCGCTCGCATGTCCCTACTTTCTTGCTTGCCTCGCATTACCATACTCTGCCTCCGCGACTAATACCTAATACTTATCTACTATTCACAATATTTACAATTACTTATATTTACTTCCTCCTCTATTTACAATCTTTCCTTCTCCATTCCTCTTCCTCCTTCCTTCTCTTCTTCTCCATCTTATCCAATACTCCCTTCACCCATGCTACTGCCCTTTTGTCCCCCCTTTCATGCATCAATACCTCCATGCTTATCCCACTCCTTTCCACCTCCACGCACTCCTCCAACCAGTGCTCCACTCTTGCCTCCCCCTTCCCACATAGTTCACACATCCTCTTTTCCCTATCGAGCCAAAACCTATTGAAACCCTCCATGCACCCACATCTCATCCTCGCTATAAGCTCCTGACTTCCTTTCTCTCCTTTCTCACACAAATATTGCGCTCTCGCCCTTGGCATAATCCACACGTAGTTCCCATTAAACCTTGTCTCTCTTATTCTTTCTTCCCCTGCTGTCTTCTCTCTCTCCATGCTGTTTTTCTTAACCAACTCATATACCTTCCTTCCTTCCTCATGCATCCTTCTCAATTCATCAATATGCAGTCCATTCGTTCTAAAATACCTTTCTCTTTCAACCTCCATCTTCCCACCCCCTCTCCTGTTCTCCTTCTCCCACCAACACTCCCTAACCAGCTTACTTCCCCCCTCTTCCAAAAATTTCTCCTCATATTTACACGCTCGACTCCCCGCTAGAATCCCTACACTCGTTCTCCCCGTCTCCCTCCTGACAATATAATTAGGCGTGTTCCTTGCCAACCCCAGTGTCCACTTTACATACCTCTCCTGTATCCTATTTACCTCTTCGCTTTCCTTCCACCCCCACACCTCTACTCCATACAATAGTACACTCATCACTAGTGAGTCAAACAATTTCATTCTCCTCCCAAAATCATCCGCGAATAACTTCTTTCCCAACCCCCACACCTGCCTCATCACCACATTTGCCCTCCTCACTCTCTCTTTTATGTGACCACCCACTCCGCCATTCCTCCGAAACAAGAAGCCCAGGTACACAAACTCTTTCACCGCCTGCACCGCCTTTCCCTTCCACTTCCACTCCCCTTCCTTATCCCTTCCACCTCCTTTTCTGAAAACCATAACCTTGGACTTTTCCGCATTCAGTTCTAACCTATTCTTATCCAGGTATTTTCTCAACCTCTTCATCATTTCCTTTAAGGCCTCCTCGCTTTTTGCCAACAACACTATGTCATCTGCATACGCTAGCGACCAAATTCTAACCCCTCCTATCCTGACTCCTCCTACCACTCCGGCCTCCAGCTTACTTTCCATATCCGCAATTAAAATCGCAAAAAGCGTCGGGCTAAGCGGACACCCTTGTCTTAACCCCTTATCCATCCAGAATCCCTCCGAAATCCCCTGTCCTCCTCTTACCTTATCTTTGGTTTCTTCATATATCTCCCTTACCCTCTCGATCAGGCCTCTCTCCACTCCCCTCTCCTGCATCGCCTCCCACAACCTCCCCCTATCCACCGACGGAAACGCGCCTTTTAGATCCACAAAAAACGCGTACACTCTCGATCCCTTCTTCGCTAATTCTCTATCCACCACGTGCTGTAGAACGTAGATATTGTCGATAGTACTCCTACCTGCCCTAAAGCCCGCCTGCGTCTCTGGCAATATTCCTTTCCCCTCGACATCCTTCCGCAGCTTCTCCGCTACTACCATCGCGTATACTTTATACGCCGTATTCATTAGCGTAATCCCCCTATAATTTTCCTGCCTATCCCTCTCTCCTTTCTTATACAGAGGCACTATTAATCCTTCTCTCCACCCTCGTGGGAATCCCTCCCCCCTCCATACTTTCTTCACTACCTCCTTCAGCCTCTCCCTAACCTCTTGTGTACTAAACAGCCATGCTTCGTTCTCTAGCCCATCCAGCCCTGCTGATTTTGACCTTTTTAACTTCCTTATCTGTTTCTCTATCTCCTCGTCATTCAACTCCTCCATCTCTGCCTCCCCCGTTCTTCTACTACCATCATCTCTCTTCCTTGAATCTGAGCCCTGAAATGATTCTTTAAAAAACTCCCTCCACTCCTCACTCCCTATCTTGTCGCTTATCCCTACTCTACGCTTCCTAAACCTATTTATTATCTTCCAGACGTCCCCTTCTGTCTTAACATTTCCTAACTCCTCCTCCAGCTCTTTCTCCTTTTCCTGTTCTTTCTTCTTACACATCAATCTAAACCCCTTCCTCATTTCTACGTACTCCTCCCTTTTCGCAGTACCCTCTTTCCACTTCTTGTACTTCCTCTTCACCTTCCTTTTCATCTTTTTACATTCCCTATCCCACCACGGCTTCACCATTCCTTTCTTCTTCTTTTTGAATACCTTCTTTTGCACGCACCCTTTCACTTTCTCTTTTAAATCCTCCCATATCTCTTCCACCGTCTCCCCTTCGAAGCGTACGTTCCCTAACTGCTCCTTATATTTCTCTATCGCCTCCCTCGTCCAGCTAACCCTCTCCCCCGTCGACACTTCTTCCCCACCTTGCCTTCCACCGTTCTCACCCCTTATCCACAACCCTAATGGCTGATGGTCTGATTCTACCCTCCCTTCTACTGCGAATCTCTCCATCTCCTCCCACCCTTGCATATTCATAGCTACATAATCTATTACCGATACCCCCACCTTACCTACGTATGTGTATTCTCCCTCTTCGTCCCCAGTTGCCATACCATTTGCCACCGCCCAGCCTCTATCCTCCATCCAGTCCCTTAGAATCTCCCCCTCCTTATTTATTAACCTATCCTTTGAGTTCCTTTCGAAGCTCTCCCCTTCCCTGTAAAGGCCCCCTTCCCTCCCCATCCTCGCGTTAAAGTCCCCACCCAGTACCACCATACCCTCTTCTCTTTCACCTAACAGGTCTTCCACCCTTTCTTTAATTCTTTCCATCCCATCCTTATTGTACACTGTCACAAACTTACACATTCCCCCTCCTATCTTTACTTTCCTCATTTGCACTCCCTCCCCCTCTACCTCTCCGTGAGCTTCTTCCTCTAATCCATCTCTAATCCCCGTTATAATTCCCCCACTAGCCCTTCCTTTCTTCTTCACTCTGACCGCCTCCTGGAGTCTCCACCTATACCCCCTTGGCAGCTTTGGCTCTATTCTATCCCATTCCTTTCTTTCCACCCACGTCTCTACCAGTCCTACCACATCAAATTCCTGGATATACCTCCAGAACTCCTCATCCTTCTTCTTTACCCCTGCTACGTTCCAGTAAAGCACCTTCACAATTCCTCTACCCTGCATTACCCCCGCCCCCCTACTTCCTACGAAACAAATTCCCCTGCACTTCCTTCAACACCTCTTTCTCCTCGTCCCACACCCACATTTTCTCGTCTATTTTTATTTTCCGATATCCTACCTTCGCCGATCTCCCTTCACTCCTCTCCCTCCTAGCCCTGTCGTACAGCATTCTCTGTACATCCCTTTCCTTTCTCGTCAAATCGTGATCGATGAACACTTCCTTATCCTTTATCCTATTTTTATTTCTCATTACCCCCAATTTTTCTTCCCAGCTCTCCAACTCCACAACCGCCACTTCTTTCTCCTTCCTCCCCTCCAACTTAACTTTCCCTACCCTGCCTTTATTCCACCCTATGCTCTGTAGCAGCGCTTCCACACCCTCCCTTTCTTCCCCGCTCTTCATCTTCAACCCTCTTATCACAATATTATTTCTCCTGTCTGCCTTCTCCTTTCTCTCCATTCTCAACTCCATTGCCCTTATCCTTTCCCTATCCGCCCTCTCCTCCTTTTCATTCCTACGCTCTCCCACTTTCTCTTCTATCATATTCCCTACCCTCTCCCAAATACCTTTAATCTCGCCCCCGCTACTACCCCCGACTCCTATTTCCATTTCCGTCCTGCCCTCCACCTTCTCAAGCCTTTTTTCCGTCCTTTCTTTCCACGCCCTAATCTCCTCTTCCATCTGTTTTATTTTAACTTCTTTTTCTTTTCTTTCCCTCTCTAACCCATCTACTCTCTCTCTCAGCTCTTTCACCTCCTTTTCCCATTTCTCATCTCTGATTCGCAGGTCTTCCCTCATACCTTCCATCTGCTCCTTGGTCCCCCTTACTTCCTCCCTCAGCCCCCTGATCTCGCCTATCAACATCCCGAGAGCCTCCTTTTCCAACATCCCCTCCATTTTTTTTGGGGGGTGACCTCGGGGTTATCCCGCTTTTTTTAAACGGGCTCTCGACCTCGCTTTTCTCCGGACTCTCTTGGCTGTCTCTCTTCCTTTTCAAGAGATCCTCCCCGTCACTTGCGCTTGACGCTCTCTCCCTTACCTTCTCGCTTCCTTCGTTGCCACCGTCCCGATTTCTCCCTCTCCCCGACGCACCGCTCGACACCGGGCGACGCGTTGTTGGCCGTCGTGGCTTGTGGAAAATTCCCTCCCCGTCGGTTTCACTACCAGCACTGCCAGTACTCTCGCTGCCCACCTCCCGCTCTACCGCCGGTAAATGGGATCTATCCATGCAGTACCTGCCGCAACCGACAGATGTCTCTGCAAAATTTTGGCGTCTTTTGCCGCCAAATTTTCCTTTTTTTTTCCCCCTTTTTTTTTTTTTTTCAATTCCTCAGTCCCTGCGGACACCCCTTTCTCTCCCTTAGCATCCCCTAACTTTTCGAGAACCACCCTTGAACCCTCGAAAGCCCAGGACTCCTGACCACGAACTCCCCCGCTTACTTGCCAACCTAACCTCACTTTCCCTATCCAGCTAGATACCACCTCCCACACACGCTGAAACTCACTTTTTATCTCCACAATTCACCCCACACAACCCTACTCACCTCCTCGGCTTCCACCCTCACACTCCACTCACACCTTCCACACAAATTCCGTAAAATTCTCTCTCCACCTGTCACTTAACACGTTCTCACTTCCGCCACCAACATGCAAGTCCCAGTCAGTTATAATATTGTATGCCAGGAAAGTAATTTTCAGAATTATTTCTATTATACTTAGTCGTATAATAATTTAGAAATGAAATTGAAATTATTATCAGATTTCCATACTTGTCATACAATCAGTTGGAAAGAATTGATAAATAATAGTATACTAAACAATATTGAAATTAGGTTTGTGTTACTTTTCTCATTATAATTGTACTTATTAGAGACAGCTGATAAGTAATTTCAAAAATTATTTTATGATTCCTAGTTGTATGATAATTTAGAATGATAACTTGTTCAACAATTTCAATTTCACATAAAACTTTACTTTCCAAATATGAATTATATTTCAAATGTCGAAGCTTTTAGCGCTGAACCATTTGAAATGATCACTAGTATCAGTGCGTGGTGGCTTGTTTTCGCGAAATCGTCATGGAATTAGTGCGTGGTGGCTTGTGTTTGCGAAATCGACATGGTTAGTATTATGGTCGTGTCTGTCACTTTGTTGTCGTATTTTTCTTTCCAAATTATGTCCGTTGTCGGCATCAAAATCTTTATATCGCGTCGGTCTCGTGAAACTCAAATTCATAAAACTACTGCTATGTCGCGTTTCTGCTCGTTGTGTAGAAGTGTCACACGAATATAAAGTTTGTTCAAAACTTGTTTGCGCTTTAAAAAATTATACCCTTATCTATTAAAATCAAAACTGGTAGTATTTTCTTTTTAAATTTTACAATTTATTGCTAGTTATGAATTTAAAAAATATTTTCAATTATTTTTAGCCTTGCGTTTGGGCCGGCAGATATGAATATCCTGTAAGATTATTAAGGAAGAAAATTGAGGTGGCGAGTTCAGGATTACTATTGTCAAATTGAAATAAAGCTTCCAAAAAGTATTTTTTGAATTTATTTAAATAGTAGTTGGCCCTCATGTGCAGATTAGCCCAGAAAAGGAGAGTCTTTTAATAAAAAGTTTTTTTGCTACAAAACATAACATTGTTTGACAAAACCTTATTAACTTCCAACAATGCCACTGTACGGGCAACGTCCAGTAGCGTTGTCAATCAAGGAATAAAAGAAAGTATAAAGAGACAGTTTACATACATATACGACAAACACAAAACACGTTAAAATATCTAATGAGGTAAAAAAATTAAAAACCTATATTTCTGACAAATTTAAAATATAAAATCGGGGATGACCGCTGGGGTATGAGGGAGGGGGTTTAGTTGTGAAACGGGTTTTGTGTTTGAGCTATAAACTTTCTCTGGTTTAACCAAACGGAGAGTTCTATATATCGTTGGGAAGCTAATGAAGATATACAAATTTTATCCGAAGAAAGTAGAGTTATTCCATGAACACTAAACATTTTATGACCAATTTATTGAGTACTTGATAATTATTTAAAACATGATAATTATTCAAAACAATGGCACTTTTCATTCTTCATCATCCTCTTCTCCAAGTGTTTTTCCCTCGATTTTCACACACGATGTTTGGAGCTGATACAATAATGCGACCATTCACTTCAGTGTTAGCACAGAAACTGACTTATGCCAAAAGAGAAGTTTGACAGTAGTCACGTCGGCCATATTGGTATTGCATGACACAAAAAATCGACTGTATCACAACTAAGCCTGTCTCACAACTAAACCCTCTCCCTTATTTATAAAAGGTCATCTATTCCTGCAGTACATTCAGGTTCAAGGCAATCTACCGGCGAATGATCCCTACCTGTGTCTCGTTTAAATAAACCAAGGCTAGTAAAACTGCTCTACGGACGTCTGGTGAAAACCTGCCGTTACCACTTGTGACCAGTAGGAGAAACACTCAGCCACCTAATCCCCGAGAGAAGGCCCAAACCTTGCGCATTTGAACACAGTCTATTAATATCTCTTCTCATTGGTCCTAGTTTTATATTTATTACTTTCCTTGGCGCTCTTCCTCAAAATTAATCAAAGAATTGTTGCGAGATTTTAGCCATAATAGAAAAGGACCTTACTCTCTTCTTGAAAACATTTTACAACAGGCTGCGCAAAGGGAACCAAAATTGGTCGGTCGCCTAGGCCTCCACTGGGGGAACAGAGTATAGTTTCCGACTCAAGCCGGTCTTGTCTCTGCCGTCGGTGCTCGCAAAGAAGGCCGCTTACGGGCTTTTTTGCAGCACACTAATCGTCATTTCTATGTTCTGGCTGTCATACTTCTACCAATCTGATCGTCTTATGATGCCCAAATGTGTAAGGCACATCAACACCTCCTTCCCCACATATTATAAATCAAAATAAGTCAAATAACTTGAATAATATATTTTTTTTTCTAAATATCTACATTTTTTAATTAAATGAAACCCCGCTTGAACTAAATTCAGTATTCCTTATATTTTATTCATTTCAATTTGGTGAATTCTGAATCAAAACGTTCTGAATCAGCACGTCTTTTCTATTCTCATATTTAGATTGAAGAATATATGTGATGCTAAGTCCTTCGTTATTTTTATTCTCTCATCAACTTTTAATTATGTCAATGAAAAAAGTTTTACTATAAAAAACCGATTTTTAAAATATTATGAAGTGCTAAAAAAATGCAATAAATATTTTTAGAAATCCTTCGATCACTTTCAAGCTATTAGTGGTGAAAAAAAGCCCTCCAAGTTTCATCAATTTATCTGCAACCGTTTTTGAGTAATCGGGTTCCGCACACACATCCATATCCACACACACACATGCTGACAATTGCTTAAAACATTGTATTAGATATTTTTGAATTAAGGAATTTTTAATTAATTTGAAAAAAATTTGGTTATCTAGAACCCTATGCTTAAAGATTTCTTTTCTTCTGATTTTCTTCGCTGATGATTAAAATTCAAGCATGTAGAATTAAGATAAAAAATAAAATCTGTTTTGTCACAATTCTCGTTTCTTTTGTTATTACCCGCGTGGAAATGGTTCAATAGTTGAACCATGGCTCAACATTGCTCAACATGGGATAAGCGTATGGTAAGCGTGGGGTAATCATGGTTTAAAATTGGGTCAATCTTTATCCATGGTAGTCCCATGGTTTTCCCATGGTTATGAACAATGACTCAAGCATGGCTGATGGCCCCACTCCCAGAATTCGCCCACTGTCGAACGTACAAATACTTTCTTTTTATTGGACTTCACGAAATTTTTGAAGAAAGTCATGATTTACTCCATATTTCTCGATTTTTCAAGAGAATTTTAAAAAAATGTACCTTTATCATATTTTCTCGTTTTTTCAAGAGAATCGTCGGAGGGAAAGAAAAATATCGAGAAAAAAATTCTCCTTCACAAAATTTTTGAATATGTACATAATTCAGTTAATTTTTCAAGAGAATTAAAAAAAAATGACTTTCATTGTATTTTGCGAAGTCTTTGAAGATCGACACAAATTACTCCTATTTTCTCGCTTTTTCAATAGTTTTATTATTACAATATTACAATGCATATTGAAGAATTAACTCCTATTTCGTCATTATAATAATACCATGGGAAAAGGGCTGGTGAACATTGCAAGGATGTAACACTACAATGGGACAACCGTGGATGGAAAATGCACGACCCTAGTTCAGAAATTGATATTTCCTCATTGGGAGCTTGCAATCGTAACTAAAGTTTGTCTCATTTTAACTTTATATTGGAGAATCAGCTTCTATTTGCTTAGTGTGATAATCCAATGGGACAAGCGTGGGTGAACATTGCAAGGATATAACACTACAATGGGACAAATGTGGACGAAGATTGCAAGACACAAGTTCTGAAATTGATATTTCCTTGTCATGATCTTGCAATATTCTATCAAGTTCCTTTCATTTTACTGTTATATTGAAGAATTAGCTCATATTCAGATTGAATAGTAATACAATGTGACAAGCGTGAGTGAACATTGCAAATATGTAACACTACAATGGGACAACCGTGGACGCAAATTGCAAGACCCAACTTTTGAAATTGATATTTCCTTATCGGGATCATGCAACCTACTCAACCAATTGTCTCATTTTACTCTTATATTGCACATTCAGCTACCATTTGTTTAGTATAATACTACAATGAGGGTTAAAAAACAACAAATTCATTGATTTTTAACCTTATGAATCACTTAATTATTGAAGAGCTGGAGAAACCAATAAATTTGTCTTACAATTTTTTATTCAAGATTTACTCCTTACAGAGCTTGAAAAGTAAATAAATTTTTTGCACATATTTTTGAAGCCCCATTGATTTTAGAAAAGTTATTTCATCGTGAAACTAAATGTTAATAGTTTATTAAAGAATAAAAAACTAATATTTCGCCTGAAAAATAACAACAAATAAATACACATTCTTTTGGTATATTTTATTATACAAGGAAGGCAAACTCCTTCCCCCCTGGGTATCGCGGGACCTTGTAGCTGGTGAGAGGGCTTACGGGGCTCATTGACCACAGTTCTGAAATAGGTGAACCTGAGCGGCTGTATCGCGAGGTGTGGCTACTCTGAGGAACTGACGGACTCTGGTCGGTGGGACTTAAACTAAGGAGCGATCCTTCCAGGGGGTAATGGAAAAAGCCCACTGGAATATGGAGAGCGCGAGTTCTCATGCTCCCAAGCTAAGATGTGATCGCCGTGTCAAGAGCTGAATGGCACCAGGGTCAGCAAATCCTTGAAAGCCCCGGCCTGCCTCCTTCAATAGAGTTGGCCACGCGGGGGTTTCAAAGGAGGTGTCTTAATGGAGACATTGGGACACCAGGTCGAATCCCATAGTATTTAGACCCGCCCCCTGCAAGCGGGGGTCTGTGGGGGGTGTTTCTTATTTCCCTAGCTTCTCGTGGGAGAGAAATGTTACCGAAACAACCTAAAAAACAAAATATAAACGTGTAGGGATCCGTTTCGGGTCCCTCATCTAACCCACCGCCAAAAGTCGGAGGCTCCGTAGGGGGCAACCCACCAGAGGCGGTGCGAAATAGTGAAGATGGTGGAGACAATAATGTCGAAGCCGTGGATGTGCGGCTAAAGGAACTCTCCATAGGGAGGAGGCACCGTAGCGGAGCACAAAGGAGGAGAGCCCGTAATGCGCGGCTTGCAAACAGCAGCCAAGGCTCCTCACAGAGGGGCAGTGGCTGCAGAAACTTTACCCGGAGCAACTCCTCAGGCTTGTTCTATAGGCAACAGGAAGAAGGGCTCCGGAGAAACTCCCCCAAACAGGGAGTTGAAACGGCAGAAGGCTCTGGTAACAGAGGGCTTTATTTTCGCGCAGATGGCCAACAACGCCCTGGTGAGTTGTCGTTGCGTCGAGTTATCTAGATAACTGTCTAACTCTTGAGGATTTGGACAGCTTGAGGGATGAAATCTCATAAGGGATTGACGCGTTCCCTCGCGAGGGACGCGCCTCCCGATTCAACGACATCTTCATTAGGTCGGGGGCCATCGCTGTGGAGGCTGCGGACATCTGGTCGCGAGACTGGATTGTGGAGCAAACCCCAATGTTCAGGCTTAAAGAAGGTCTGAACTTGGAAGTCAAGGGAAGGAGTGTCTGCAGGGGTACCGCAGAGCGACCGTACTGATTCCCGGCAACCCCCAAGTCCGGCGACCGTTCTGAGGCGCCTGAGCTTTCAGAACCCGTCTCTGCGAACCGATTCGTGGAAGGTGTTTTCCGACAAGCAGGGATCCAGGCCGAAGAGGAGAGGCTGGATTCTAGTCGTTGGACTTCCCGAATCTTCAATCAGAGCCCTTGTGGCTCTAGATTATCGTCTCTTTCTAGGGGCGAGTAGGGTCACCTTCCAGGTGACCCAACTGGGATCTGCAGGGGTCCCAGAAGCGTCCGGAGATGCCCGAACTAGCCTCTCAATGGCTGAGACGGGAATTCTCCATTACGCATATTGATTTGCACCACAGCAAAGGCGCCTCAGCAGTTCTAGCCAGACGCATGTCTGTGGTGCATACAGGGCTCGCCATAATCCAAGAACCCTGCTTACACAGGGAAAGGATTTGTGGCTTGTCAGGATGTGGCTCCATATATAAAGGGCCACGCGAAAAAACGCCAAGGGCATGCATAGCTGTCAAGGGTATGGATGCGACCTTGGTGCCTAAATTCTGCTCTAGAGATCTCACCGTTATTAAGGGGAGATCAGGGGCAGTAGCGGAGAAAGGCTAGAGGTATTTATTGCTTCGGCTTGTTTCCCTGGTGATGCCGAGGGACCCCCGCCTCCCAGAGAGGTGGATGCTGTAATTCGGTATTGTCAAGAGAACGAAATTCCTCTGCTGTTGGGCTGTGATACAAACTCTCACCACACGGTGTGGGGAAGCACAAACATCAATGACAGAGGAGGAGATTTAATTGAATACTTAGCGGGCGCTTAGCTGGAAATTCTGAATCGGGGTGATACTCCCACATTCCAGACTAAAAACAGGACTGAGGAGCAGGGTAGTGGATTGGAGAGTCTCCCATGAGGAGTCTCTTTCAGACCACAAACACATCGTGTTTCGACTAACCCTAGGAAGAACGGTGGTTTCTAATATCAGAAACCCCAGAAATACACTTTGGGACTCATATAAAGAGCAACTCGAAGGTAGGCATGCGGAATTCCCCACAAGCTTTGGTACCATTGATGAGTTGGAGCACGCCGAGGAGTTTCTGCGAAGGGCTCTGACAAGATCATATGATAACAATTGCTCTAAACCCACAATTAAGTCTAGGAAGGGGGCAGAATGGTGGAACACCCACCTGGAGAGACTCCGTAAGAAGACAAGAATGTTGTGCAATAGGGCAAATAGAACTAAATTGCCTTCGGACTGGGACATCTACAAGATGGCCCAGTGTGAATACAATAAAAATATAAGGAAGTATAAGCAGGAAGATTGGAGGGGCTTCTGCGAGGAATCGAAAAATATTCCGGAAACAGAGAGGCTCCGCAAGATCCTAGCGAAGAATCCGGAAGCTCGGCTTCGGGTTTTCAGCGAATCCGAACCGACCAAGAGGAGGAAGGCCGGGGCCAAGGGGTGGAAAGGGATTTTCACCTTTTTCACTTTTCAAAAGGAATTTCGCCGCTAAGGTCGTTGATTACAAAAAGCCTCACGTCTTTTATCTTGAAGACGCTGGAGAAGCTGGTCGAGAGATACATTAGGGATGAGGAGCTCTTGGCCTGCCCGCTGCGTAGAGGGCAGCATGCTTTCCAGGCAGGCTGCTCGCTAGAAACTGCGCTTCATACTTGTGGCAAAATTGGAGCAGCAGTTGGAACAAAAGGGGTATGCTGTGGGCGCTTTCTTGGATATAGAGGGTGCTTTCAGCAATACTCCTCCAGAAGGATAGGAAGCATGCTACGCTGAAGAAGACTCGAAACCAGATGGGGGTAATTTTCGCGAGAAATTATAAAGCTCCGAAAGTTGACGCTCCTGTATTCTGTGGTGGGAAGCCGACGTTTTCAGATTCAGTTAAATATATGGGAGTAATCCTAGATAGCAAGCTGAACTGGGCAAAGCACCTGGGGGGCCAATGCAGGAAATTTGTCATGACATTTTGAATGTGCAAGAGAGCCTTTGTATTGACGTGGGGGCTAGGGCCTAAAATGCTTGCGTGGCTCTACTCTGCTGTCTTGTGCCTGCTGTCTGGTGGCCACGGGCGGAACTTAAGACAATGCAGGACAGGCTGCGAAGATTACAAACGCTAGCATTTAGGGGTTTGACTGGAGCAATGAGAACTACGCCCACAGCAGCGATAGAATTCATGCTCTGCGAGGAACCCCTACATGTTGCGATAACCGTCAGAGCGGCACACGCAATGGGCCGCCTGGCAAGAGCAAATAGATGGTCTCCGGGGACTAGACACACTAGAATCCCGAGTGATATCAGCGCTCTGCGGATTGCACAGATGAGGCAATATAAAATAACAAAACGCTTCAACTTCGCCAAAGCTTTCCGCGTCTGCATCCCAAGCAGGGATCTGTGGAAAGCAAATGGTAACCCGCTTCTCCAGGGTGAAATCTGGTATACAGATGGCTCCAGGGGAGAGGGAGTGTCAGGAGCAGGAATTTATGACAGCAAAAGAGGGAAATGGATAGGGATCACACTTGGGCGACACGCTACTGTCTTTCAGGTGGAGGTCCTGGCCGTCCTTCGCTGTGCTGAAACACTAATAGAGGAAAACGCTTCTGGCAGATAGATTAAGATCTGTTCGCACAGCCAAGCGACACTAACTGCAATAGGGAAACCAGACATAACATCAGAACTGGTTAGGGAATGCAAAAAGGCATTAAACCAACTTGCAGAAAGGGACAAAGTGGCTCTCAAATGGGTCCCTGGTCACACAGGGATCAAGGGCAACGAAAAGGCGGACCAGTTGGCGAAATGAAGTGCAGCGGGTGAATACATAGGACCGGAACCGGTACTGGGAATAGCGTCTTACTATAGTTATACCTATAGGATGGAGAGAGCTAGAATAATCCTGGGTTTACCCAAGAAAGATATAAGGACAGTGGTACGGACCTTAACGGGGCACAACCACTTGAACTACCATATGCACAAAATGGGGTATAACCCCACGACAGAGTGCAGGAAAGGCGGCAGGGATGACAAAACACCCCTGCATGTATTATCCCAGTGCCCGGCATTATCTAGGCTCAGGCAAGAGATCCTCGGGGCCCATTTTATGGAAAGAGAGGAAATTGCAACGCGATCAGTGGTCGACATACTGGGCTTCGTCAAGAGGTTTGGGCTCGACGTCTGAGAGTGAATAAATAAGGGTGTGGCACAATAGGCTTTATAGCTTGAGCGCCAGGGGAGCAAGTAGAAGTTCATTTAGCAATTCCAAGGCAAATTCTATATTTTGACGTCTTGTGATCAAATTTCATTTGTTCCCAATTGCATTTGTTCTGATTCTCATTTTTCCCAAAAAATCACTAGATTTGCGGACGATGTAGAAATAAATGATAGAGGTGTTCGCACCGTGAAAACATTGCAGAACTGTAAAATGTAGTCAAGTAGGTTTTGAACATTCAATTTAAAAAATGTTGACTTTGTTCACAAGACGTTAAAATATCATAGAATTTTTGAAGCAAGAAGACGAATTTTCAAACGAAAAAAATTTTTTGCCCGACCCCCCTTGAAAACGCGCCATTGCATGCACGTGAGGCAGGCGTAATGTGGCCGCTTCCAGCCCAGTGACGTTCGCACATGCGCACTCCGCCGCCGGGCCAACATGAAACTTTACGTCCGCTACATAACACTTTACGCCCGCTAAATAACACTTTACGTCCGCTACATAAAACTTTACGCCCGCTATACATAATTATCTTTATCTTTGAAAAAATTGTATCGCAAGGTACGCTATTTCTTTCTTTCACTTATAATCTAAAATTGTCAAGTACACCAAACATCCTATATCTGCTTAACATGCTTGTTTTCAAGAAGGGTAGGACAAAAAGTATGGTGCGTATCAAGGGCGTAAAGAAGGCTATTTTGACGAGTGTGAACTTGCCGCCCGAGCGAAGCGAGGTCGGCAGTCGCAC
>CAKNYM010041651.1:0-27298 GCA_932195095.1 Andricus curvator
CGTTTAATAGAATATTCCACTTTTTAACGTTTTAAGTTTTTTTTGTTCTTTTTAATTTTCGGGATGACCATAAAAAATATTTCAAAAAATTCTGCACTCGGTGTAAGCATTTTTAGAAATATTTGTTAGCTATTTTCTTTTATACTTTAATATTTTATAGTTTTTCGCTATAAATAATGCATCTCAGGAAGTGTGACGCACATGCGCCGCAAATCATGCCTATCACGAAGTGCGACTCATATGCCTCGCACGTGCGTGCCCTTTACACAGTGCGGCGCATATGCCTCGCACGTGCGTGCCCTTTACACAGTGCGGCGCATATGCCTCGTATCCTGCAGGCACGGCGTGCCTCGCATGCCGTGCGAGTAACGTGCCTCGCACGATTGTTATCTGGGAGCCGGCAGCCATCTTAAACTTTGTGCGCATGTGCAACGAATAAGCATTCATTGGTTTCGTGATTCCCCGCTCAATTTAAAAGTGCAAAATTAATTAGAATTGCCGGTAAAATAATCTCAATTACACAGACAAATTGCTGAATTTAAAAATCGGTACAGAATATCTATAAGCGTAAATATTTTAATAATTTACAATTAATATTTATTATTTACAAATTTTAAGGTTAAAATGTAAATAATCAATCCCGGCACGAAGAAAAATTTGTTTTTTGAAAATTTATTACTTTTTATTTTTGATGTGCTACTACAAGCAGTGTATAATAAATAAATTTTCAAGGATTTTAAAGACGAATTTGAAAAAATAATTAGACAGTTAAGCAAACAACAATATATTTGAAAAACTGTGATTTTTAATTTATAACATTAACTTGATATATTTTCAATTATGCCGTATCTACTAGAACAGAATGAAAAGTAATGGGAAAAATTATTAAATTTATAATTTGTAAGTATTCCCTTCATCTTTGGCTTCTGCTTATTTTTTGTAGATTTTTCATAGGTTTACAGCCATTGTGATCTCTTATCGAAGAAAAATCACTAATGTGGCAAGTACTGATAATAATATTCGATTTTACTCGACTAGAAAATGTAACTTTCAAATATACGATGAAATTATTTTATAATTAATCTTTTTTTAATAGGCCTTTGTATTCAAATCTGATGATGAAAAAAGGTGCTTTTCTAATATGAGTAAAAGTAATTGCTATAGATATATTAAATGAAAGGGGTGTCGATTCTCAAGACGATTTAAAATGTATTATTTAATCATAATTTCCTGAAAAGGCAAAAAGCTGATAAGTATAATTTCTAAAACCCAAAATTTTGAATCTGAATCATTTAAAATTGAAAGATGCAAAATCAAAGTAACGTTTAAAAACAAAATTTGTAGATATATTAATGCCTTAAATTTTGGAAATTGACTAGTTTTTACGTTAGACAATATGAAAATTTTTAATTAAACTGGTTTCAAAATGAAAATGTTTAAAATTAAACACCGACAATTTGAAATCAGTCGAAATTAAATAAAATCATTTTTTTTTCGTTTGAAAACTAAATTTGAAAATAAAAAATGTTCTTTTAGTCTTTGATATTTCAAAACTGTGTTTTTTTTTGTAATTAGTATTAATAAATTGATTTTAAAAAATTAGTGTAATAGGTGTAATTTCTAAAATCACAAAATTTTGAATCTGAATAATTTAAAATCGACAGATTTAAAATTATAATATTGTAGACTGAAAGTCACTTAAAAAATAAAATAGATTTCTGAATATTTCTAAGCAGTATTGACAAAAGAGACAATTTTAATTGTAAAAAACCTACTAAAATTGGAAAATAATTCCGTTCTTAACATTTTGCTACCTCGCCGCGCCGGTAGCGGTAACCAAACAATTAGCGGCACTGACAATAAGATTTCTGGCAAAATTTAAAATCATTTAGGTTTTATTTTGAAAGAATCACTTTAAGTTTTGAAGATTTCACAATATGTTCAAAAAGAATCTGGAAAATATTAGGAATTTTTTTTTCATTTTGCAGAATTTAGAAAAATTTTAGGAAAAACGAATTGTTTCAACAGATATTCAGAAGTTTTGAAAAGATTGAAAAATAATTTAAATCTTGAGAATTTTGAAATCTTTTAAGATAATAAAAAATTTCTTAATATTGCTAGCAGAATTTCAAATGCTTTTTATTTTTGAAAATTCATTCTCAGAGAATATTTAGAAAGATTTTAAAACATTTTGAACGATTTCCGAAATTGTCAGAAAAGCATCTGGCAGATTTTAAGGAAATTTTTTCAATTTTGCAAAATTAAAAAAAATTAAATCATTTTAAAAGATATTTAGAAGGTGTACAAGTTTTGAAAAGACTTCAAAATATTTTTAAATTTGATAAGATTAATTTTGAAAAATAGTTTTAAAGAAAATTTCAACAGATTTCAAAAGGTTTCTAGAAATGTGGAAAAAAATCTGTGAGATTTTAAGGAAGGCAGTTTTTTTAATTCTGAAAGATTTTTCCAAATTTAAGAAAAAATTTAAGCCTGCTTGAAATATAATCAGGAGTTTTAGAAGTTTCGAAGAGATTAGAAATATTTGAAAAGAGTTCTTAGGAAAATTATATTTATATAACTTAAAAACATACTGATAATACTTATTTCCTGGGTATCTTTTGCACGGTCATTACAATTCAAAAACTCTTTAATTATAAACTTTTAAAATTGAAATTAAAATTTTTTTATTTGTAAATTAAAGCTATTAACACGTTTTGATTAACATTCTACTGCAAAATAAATTTATTTTGTTTGAACTTTTGTAAATTGTACAGTTCAAAGATTCAGATGAAAAAATATGAATCCACGTTATCATTTTTAATGCTGTCAATTAAAGAATTAATCAATCAATTTGCGAATTTTTTTGAAACTGAACACTTTAAATTCGAGTTTAAATTAAAAATTACATAATATTTTAAGTAGTTTCAAATAATTATTAATTATTAATTGAATTACTGTTAAATTTTTATTTATACATAAAAATTTGTTTTTTTTTTCAAAATATTTTTAATTATTCCCTTAAAATTATGTTTTCCAAATAAAAAATAATTTTTTGAGGAATATCAAGAAAAACTTTTATCATCTTAAAACCTTTCCAAATTCTTAAACAACTTAAATATTTCCTTTCAAAATCCTCGAAAATCTACATTTTGTTTAAAAATCTTTTCCAATTTTAAATTATTTTGGAAATTTGTTCAAAAGATTTAACTATTTTTGTAACGGATTCGAATATTTCTTAAAATATTACAAAAATTCTACAAAATTAAAAAAATTGCTTGAAATCTTCCGGATTCTTTTTTAGCAATTTCAAAATAAAAAATAATCTCTAATTTCCCTGGGAATCTTGAAAAACTTTTTTCTTGTAATCTTTCACATTTATTTTTAAAAAGCTTTCTAATTTCTGCATATTGTTATGGATAAAATACGTACCGTATATGGCTATGTATATATTTACTATAGAAAACTTAAACTTTTGAAGGCAGCTTTGTAATTTCAGCATAATAATAATAACACTTTGCATATAAAAAATGTATTAGAAGATAAATACTTTATTTAATTATTTGAAATTCAATATTTCATTTTTATTAACATTTATTTACATTTTGGTTCTAACCTCTAATATTAGAGGTTAGAAGTGACTTATGCCACTTCGTTTTCGTGAAGGTTCAGCTCAAAAATCTGGCTATTTCGTTTATAAAATGTGTTCATATGTTATTTCATCAAGTTGGAAGCCTATAATATTATATAACTTTCCCGGAAATTATTAATCACTTAATTATTTTACATTCTAACATTTTGGCAAGTGTATTAATAATTTTTGTTTCGAAACGCTGGATATTTTGAGGTTAATCTGTCATTGCACGTTGTTTTCCCAAACATCACTTTGTTACAAGAAAGTGATTACTCAGGGTGGTAAGTGTGTTAGCTGGGTAGTGTGGCATCATGGAGAATAGACACAAGGAGACCAAAGTAATGTAACGAAAAATGAGCATATTTTTTCGCGAAGTACACACGCCTAAACTTCCCGTTCGTGGCGCTGGTATGAACATATGTACAAAAAATATGTCCGCTATACAAGGCAATATTTGTACGTATCTTCATACTAGCGCCACGCACGGGAAGTTCAGGCGCGAGTACTTCGCGAAAAAACATGCTCATTTTTCGTGAAGTCAATGTACAGGACTTTGGTCTCCTTATGTCTATTCTCCATGTGTGGCATATTTAGAAATGGACGCAATTCATGTTGACGTGTTGTCATGACAACATTTCAACATAGACGGCGGCCATTTCTACATTTAACACACTAGCGCCGAGCACGGAAAGAATCGTAACAATTATTATACGACAAAATGTATTTATTTTCGGTTACACAAGTTTGATCTCCTTATGTCTATTCTCCATGATTTTGCGTCTGCCTAGGTACCTACAAATCGACAAGACTTGGCGGGAGAATTGCTGGCTGGCATCTCAAGAGGAGAAATGTTAGAATCACATTACGAAAGAGCACGACGTCTTAGGGAAGAACGAGATTTTCAATTAGCACAACAGCAAAAACTCAGCTTACCACCAAAGAGGTTCGTAAATCTGCAATTACCACATTCTCATATTAACAGAGCCATACATAGCTTTTTTGACCACAGGCCCCCTAAAAGAGGCAAATACGTAGTGCCGGAGGCAAATATTTGAAAAATTTCAAGTTTTATGTAAGTTTTTTGAATATTGCATCGATGAATTAACTGTTTTTTAAGTTTTTGAAGCTACTTCACAACTCTTTGGCCGTAAATTCTTCAGAAAATATTATAAATCCCTTCACATTGTTCAAATCATTTGAGTATTCTTTCAAATCTCTGAACTGTCTTGAAATCCATTCAAAACGATTGAGCTTCCTGGAAATTCATAAAAAAACCCGTGAAGAATGTGAAAATTCAGGAAATTTGCTTGAAATATTCAGGAGCCCATAAAAATCCCTTACCTTGATTCTAACGAAATCCTCTAAAATCCGTAGATATACTTTGAAATCTTTCGAAATCATCGGAACTCCTTCAAATCTGATATCCTTAAAAATTCGTGAAAATACTTCGGCATCACATGCATTCCTTCATAATCTCGTGACTTATTTTGAAATATCTTAAAATCTTTTGAACCATCTAAAAACAGCAAAAATCCTTGAAACCGCTGTAAATATTTAAAATCCCATAAAATTCCCTCGAAATCGTTTAAAATCCGTATAAATCTCTTAAAATCTCTGAAAAACGGGTAGTATCCTTCAAATTCCATGAATAACTTCGAAATTTTACAGGATCCCTTCAAATCTTTGAAATCACTTTAAAATTCATTAAAATCCTGGTAATATCTCCGAATGTCTCAAAACCCACTGCAATACAGTGTGTCCCAGTACTCAAGGTACATTTTTATATTTTTGAATTCCTCATAAAAAAAGAAGTGGAAAATAATGATCAAAATTAGTTGTAAAGTTAATCATTAATGAGTAATTAACAATTAAAGATTAACCAATCGGAAGCATGCGTTAGATGGACGACAGTCCATGTGTCACTGATGAGGGTGCGTGTGCAGAAGAGTAATTTTGAATTTGCAGGAGGTTGTGAATATCAATGGTGCAACTTCACACGGCAACTGAGCGACTTTTGAACGATTTTTGAACAACATCTTCACCGATAGGTTTTATTTAACTTTGAATAGTTTTCAGTAATTAACGAACCCAATGAAAAGCGTCGTAAAAACGTAGTCGACCAGGATCTTTGTCTCAGATGAAAATTCCACCCAACAAAAGTAGCATGAAAATTTTTGATTGCATGCGTGCAAAATTAAAGACCGAGTCAGTCCTAATTAGATGATTACTTATTGCAAAGAGTCATTTATTCGTTTAACTTATGTTTTAAAAATCATTTGGGTAGCTTGACTTTCCCTATATAAACCTTTTCTTTCTATCCAGTCTCTAATTCTCACATTCAAAATAGATGCCAAAATTTTATACCCAACATCAAGTAATGACAAACCTCTATTGTTTCCTGTTAATTCTTCGTCACCGCCCTTATGCAGCGCAAATATTCTGGCTTTTTCCCACCCTCTTGCCAGTTTCCCTTCCCTCCAGAGACCATTTAGTACCACATGTATCTCCTCTGCCCATACTTTTGGCAATCCTCTTAAAAATTCCACTGTAATTCGGTCTTCTCCAGCTGCTTTCCCCTTCTTTAGCCTTTTAATTTCTCTAACTACCTCCTCGAAAGTGATATCCCTGTTTAGCTCATGTTCTTCGTCTAAAGTAGATTTCTCAATTTCAGCTTCTTCAGTCCGAACCTTCCTATCATCTACTAATATATCCTCATTATCCTTTCTAACTGAACCTTCATCTCTTTTTTCTTTTCCAATTTCTGCTTCTTTTGGGTCTGCTTGTCCCTCAAGAAGCTTCATGAAGTGCTCTTTCCATTCCTTCTTTGTAATTGTTCTCCCCTTAATTTTTTCTTTCTTTTTGGTCTAAACTCGCCTATAGCTTTCCAAAAATCCCCCATATTCCGACTTTCTTTAACTTTTTCCCATTTAGATTCCAATTGATTCCTAGTCTTATTCGCTTTAAGTGTTTTTAAAAGCTTCTTTGCTGCCTTAAGTTCATGTTTTTCATTTTTGCCCTTAGATTTTAAATATGCTTTTAACTTATCCCAGACGACTTTCTTCTGACGATCACATTCGTCTAATTCAGCTAAATTCTTTTTCGTTTTCCAACCCCCCTCCCCTCCTCTTAGTCCGCCTTTTTTAGACATTCCACATTCTTTTGCAGCTTTTCTTATGTTAGTGTTAATTCTTTCCCATTTATCTTCTAAACTTAACTCCTCCTCTGTATCTATTTCTTCCCATAATGCTTTCATTAGTTCCCTAAATTCCTCCTCCTAATTATCATCCCATACTAATCTTTCTTCTAATATTTGGTGCCTAGTACTTTTATTATTCTTCCTCTTCACCCTCTGAGATTCTTTTACTTTCAATTTAAACGCTATTGGCAAGTGATCCGATTCAGTCCGCGTTAAAATTTTTAATTCTATAATTTCTCCGGCCCCCTCCCCCGCTTGCTCCATGATATAATCAATTACCGAGCCTCCATCCTCCCCGATTCGCGTCCAGTTTCCAATCTCGTCTCCTCTGATTCGTCCATTCAAAATTACTAAACCTGTTTTATCACAAAATTTGAGTAAGTTTTTGCCTTCCGCGTTAACAAGTTTGTCCTCTGATTTCCTTTCTTTAGTGTAATTTCTTACCAAGTCATTCTCTCCAAACTCATTCGCGCCCTGATCCTCTCCAATCCTCGCATTCCAGTCTCCCATTACTATAACACTCTCTCCTTCATTTTGTAAATTATCAATTAAATCTCTTAAAGCTTTACAAACTTTGGCTGTTCCTACGTTGTTATACACTGATATAATGTTTGTTTTCATCCCTGTACCTCCTAGTAAATCGCCACTTATATGAAATCCATATTCCCACTCATTAACATTAATTTTCGCGCATACACTGTTTCTAATTCCTAATATCTGCCCCCCCTTCGCTCTCCCCTTTTTATTAGTTCTTACCGCAGATTTGAAACTCCAATTGAAATCTGTATCTAACTTACTTTTAAAGTCCGCCTCTTTTTCTTTTTCGATCCATGTCTCAAGAATTGTCACTATATCGTAGTTTTTACAACAATCCCACACCTCTCTCAATTTTCTACCTCCCGCCAAATTCCAAATAATACCATTAAGTGTCTCTTCTTCGTTGACCACGAAAATTATTAGGTACTCCTCTACCTTCTATCTCGTTCCAGATGAATTCTTGATTCCCAATTCTCCATTTCAGGTAGCTTGATGCTGCTGGTAGCCTTCTTCCCCTTGCCCTCTTGACTTTTTCTTCTATCCACGATTGGAATTCTTTTTCTCTACAAGTCAAATCATCCTCAATTGTGATTTTCGTGCCTCTTAAATTGTGTTTGTTCTCCATCAGCTTTCTTTTTGTTCCCCAAGAATCCAATTTGATTAGCGCTCCACCAGCAATTTGAATCATTTGTTTAATAATTATCCACACTCCTTTATATGCAAATAAAGTTTCTTGAATCTCCCTCCTCAAATTTCTGCCTCTTGAGCGGAATCCTCTTACTATTACAGAATTCTTTCTCGCCTCCCTTTCCTTCATTTCCCACTTCAGTTCTTGTTCGTTGAGGCTATCTGGACATTTATCTGTCCTTTCCTCTATATGTGCTCCCTTTTCGCCGTTGCCAAGTCCCCCTTCGCATTCTATGTCTTCCTCCACGTTTTCTCTCTGCAAATCTGGCCTTGCGAAAATTTCGATTTCTTCTTGATATTGTTGACTCTTTCCCAGGCAAAGGTTTTCCCTCAATTTGTACTCTAAATCTTGCATTTTTAATTGTAAGCTAAGAATTTTGTTCCCCTGCTTTGCGTTCTCTTCTGCCACTGCTAGCTCTCTCTCCCTTGCTTTAGAAAAGATTGAGGTTGTCACATCAGCTCTTGCTGCTCCCACATCCTCATTCGAAGCACAATATCTAGATTTCTCCATTTTCTCCACTTTTTCCCTAATTTCCTGTAATTGAGGCATCACTTTACTTTCCCACCAATTTTCAAGCACTTTTTTAAACATTTTTTCTATGGGTGTCTCGCTTTCCAATGTCGGAAAATCTTCCCCTTTCCCCGGATGCGAGATAATCGTATTGTTAGCACTACATTCCGAATCACTTAGGTCTTCGTTATTGCTCTCGTCTGCCAAATCTTCGTGTTCCTCCAACAGATCCCCATTCAAACTTCCCGCGTCACTTCGTGTTCGATTACTATCCTCATTCATTTCATCGCCTAATTGTAATTCTGGCTGATTTCTCATTTGTGCGCCATGCGTGAGATAGTGTTCCATACTTTTCGAACTTTTGCTCTCTGTCTCCCTGAGTTTGTCTTTTTTGCTAGGTCTTCCCGGTTTTCTTTTGCTTATTATCAAAGAGTGATCAGCTGTTTCCTTGACAGCATTAGCTTGGCTCGCCATCTTCAGTGAAATATTTGAACTACAAAGCTTGGCAAAAAACCCGCCAAAAGTCAGAGATTCTCGCCACGCGAAAAAAAAGCCTAACCTCACTTTTTATATGACTATTTTCCTTCAGCATTAACTAATTTTCCTGTTAAGGAAAACCATGAATAACACTCTCACAAATAAACTCAGTCCCGTTCTTTCAAATAATAGCACAGCTGTCGCTCCACACTCACTTTAGTGACTATTTCGAATCGATTCGTTTGAATTCTACAGAATGCAACATACTCGATGGAAGTTAAAATAATTCTACGTGTATTCTCAAGATTTTAAGAGAATTCAGAAAATTCAAAAGATCTAAAGGAGTTCAAAGTAACTCAAAATGTATTCTAATAATCTGAAGATAATTAGAAATCGTTAAAAGAATTCAGTGGTCTAGTAAGAATTAAACAATTCAGAACAGTTCAAATAATTCAGAAAATTTCAAAAGAATTCGGATAATTAAAAAAAAAAGACAATACAAAAGAATTCAAAATATTTCAGAGAATATAAAGAATTCAGACGATTCAAAATTTATCAGAGAATTTAGAAAAATTCAAGATAATTAAAAAACATTTTTTTATTAATTCAGTGATATCGTGAGAATTCAACAAATTCAGAGCAGTTTAAAGAGTTCATAAAATTTTGAAACAATTCAGAGAATTCAGAAGAATTTAGAGAAATTAGAAGAATTCAGAGAAAATCGAAGAATTTACAGATTTCAAAAGAATTCACAGAATTCCAAATAAATTTAGATAATTTAAAAAAATTGAGATGATACAAAAGAATTTATAGAATTCAAAATATATCACAGAATTCAGAAGAATTCAGACAAATAAAAAATTATCAGATAATTCAGAATAATTCAGGAAAGTTCATAGAATACAAAAGACTTGCAGAAATTCAGATCAATTCATGGCGTTTTATAAAGATTTGAAGAGAATGGAGAAGAAAACTTTAAAATGTCTGTAGAATTCGTGTGTATTCTACAGAATTAAAAATGTTCAAAGAAAGTTAAAATAATCCAACGTGTATTATAATGATTTCAAGATAATTCAAAAAGATTTAGAAAAATTCAGTGATATCGTGAATTCAACAAATTCAAAACAGTTCAGAGAGTTAAGAAAATTTTTAAACAATGCAGAGAGTTCAAAGAATTTGGAAGAATTCAGAGAAGAAGTCAAAGAATTAAGGAGAAGTTAGAGAATTCAGAAGAATTCACAGAGTGCGAAAGAATTCACAAACTTCAAAAGCATTCACAGAATTAAAAAAAAATTAGAGAATTTTAAAAGAATTTATAGAATACAAAAGACTTGGAGAAATTCAAAATAATTTATGGTGCACTGTAAAGGTTTCAAGAGAATTGCAAAAAACTTCGAAAGAATTCAAAGGAGCACAAGTGAATTCTAAGAATTCGTTTCAATTCTACAGAATTAGAATCCTAGGATTCGAAAATCTTGCGAAATTCCGTTAAAACTTTTGAAATCTCAAGAAATTCTCTAGAATTCGTGAATATACTTTGGAATCTTTTATAGTTTCTTAAAATCCTTGAAAATGTCCTGGAAATATCGAAACCTCTTTACATTTCTATAATTTCGTTAAAATCATTTAAAATACTTGTAAATTCCTTGAAATCTCTAAAAATCGGAAATATTCTTAAAATTCCGTGAATAATTTCAAAATCTCACAGGATCCATTAAAACCTTTGAAATCGCTTCAAAATTTATAAAAATCTCTAAAAATCGCGGGGATCTTTCCGAATCTCTTGAAATGCCTTACGATATACTCAAATTCATTAAAATCTTTTAAAGGCCATTCACAATCCTATACATTTCTCAAAATCCTTTATAATATTCGGATACCCCTTCAAATTCTGTTGAAAGTCTGTGATATATATGACAAATTTATGAAATCCTGTGAAAACTTTTTAAATGTTATGAAATCTCTTTAAATATCTTCAGATCTTTGAAATTCCATTAATATCCCCTGATATCCTTCAAAATTTGTAAAAATACTTTCGGTATCGTAAACAAAATTGAGATTGAACAAAATTTCATAAAAAAGGGCCATATTCAGAAGGCCATAATTTTAGTTTCTATTACAGTTAGAGCATTGTTTTTTTTAGATCTACTCAAAATTAAGTCTTTTTTAAATACTGGTAAGATGTTCAGCACCTGTAGCCCTTTTTTGGATGCCAAACTGCATGGTTTGAGCCAATGAAATTCCACGTTCAACTTATTTTCATTAAAATATGTTGATTAGCCTCTTCAAAAAAATCAAAAAAAGAGTTTTCTCTAAATGTAAGTAATGTAAGTAAATGATTTTTTTCTTTTTGGGCTCAAAATGATCGTGGGGCATCCAAGAAGTATATTCAGAAAAAACCGGCATACGCAAGCCCTTTTGGTTTGAATTCAGTCGAGGCACAACGAGATAAATCAAGTTAAAGATTCAGTAATTTTGATCATGACGGTATACCTAGAACAACCTTAATACCAAAGGGTTGATCATTTGAATTTTTATTGCACACCAGAGATTTCCTTAATATTTCAAAGATTTCTACACATTTCACAAAGTCTCAAAATCTGTCAGAAGATATCTTCAGATTGTCAACAGTTCTAAAGAATATCGACGTTTCAAAATTATAGAAATCTTTTTGAAGGCCTAATACCAGTATTTTTGATTATTTTGATAGAATCGTTGATAAGTAGATAATCTGCTATATCAAAATTAATTTTTATTATGCGAAATTAAATTAAAACGCGAGAAATTGAGTTCAAAAAAATTCACTGGAACTGGATTTGAACCAGCAACCAACTCATTACATGTGAGGTACTCTACCAATTGAGCTATCGCAGTTCACCAGTGAAAATTTCAGAACTTGTATTTCCTTAATTTCGATCGAAATTATTATTTCAGAGATGTTATTATTTTCAGGCCAGTTATTAATTCAATATTTAAAACTAAGTTTTTTTTCAAACAAAGTTTCAGTTAGACTGGTTTAATATGATAGAAATCTTTTTGAAGGCCTAATACCAGTATTTTTGATGTTAGATTCAACAGAGGTCTCATGTTATAGAATCGTTGATAAGTAGATAATCTACTATCTCAAAATTAATTTTTATTATGCGAAATTAAATTAAAACGCGAGAAATTAAGTTCTAAAAAATTCACTGCGAACTGGATTTGAACCAGCAACCAATTCATTACATGTGAGGTGCTCTACCAATTGAGTAAATGAGTTGGTTGCTGGTTCAAATCCAGTTCGCAGTGAATTTTTTAGTACTTAATTTCTCGCTTTTTAATTTAATTTCGCATAATAAAAATTAATTTTGATATAGTAGATTATCTACTTATCAAAGATTCTATAACAGAGACCTCTGTTGGATCTAACATCAAAAATACTGGTAGGAGGCCTTCAGAAAGATTTCTATCATATTAAACCAGTCTAACTGAAACTTTTTTTGAAAAAAACTTAGTTTCAAATATTGAGTTTCCAAATTATTTCGAAATATTTCACTGGATTTCTAATTATTTCAAATGATTTTAACATTTTCAAGAGATTACAAAATATTTTCGGGAGTGGAAAGAAGTGGAATATATGTTTTCAGGTGCGCTGATCACGAATCCGTGACCCCTATGACCCCTACACGTCAGAATCAAGGTTATTTGAAGGTCAACTTCGTTAATTCGAGAGATATGATCTTTTTGACCTCAGATCCTGAAAGAGCAGGACATTTTACGTTCGGAAATATTTTTATCCACTGGTCCCAGTGACCTCTAAAGGTCATATGAATGTCAAAACCATTCTTTAGAACTTCTAAACCTAGTAGCTTGTCATTTTCTGCTAATATCGAGGTAATGACCCTTGAAAAATACGTTTTCGGATGCGCTGATCACGAATCCGTGACCCCTATGACCCCTACACGTCAGGATCAAGGTCATTGGAAGGTCAGCAAAGACATACAAAGACCGTGTATATATTTCGAATCCATCATATACAATAGCGTTTGCATAGGTAATTTCCTCGGTATATGGCTACCATGACACGATACAGGCTAAGGAATTTAGAATTATTGATTTGACCTTCATATGACCTATAGAGGTCACTGGAGTCATAGATAAAAATATTTCCGAACGTAAAATTTCCTACTCTTTCAGAATATGAGGTCAAAAACATGACATCTCTCGAATTAACGAAGTTGACCTTCGAATAACCTTGATCCTGACGTGTAGGGGTCATAGGGGTCACTGATTCGTGATCAGCACATCCGAAAACGTATTTCGTAAGGATCATTACCTTGATATCAGTAAACCATGACAAGCTACTAGGTTCAGAAATTCTGAAGAATGCTTTTGACCTTCATGTGACCTCTAGAGGTCACTCGATCCCGTGGGTAAAAATGTATCCGAACGTAAAATTCTCCGCTTGTTCAGAATCTGAGGTCAAAAAGATGATATCTCTCGAATTAACAAAATTAACCTTCAAATGACCTTGATCCTGACGGGCAGGGGTCATAGGTGTCACGGATTCGTGATCAGCGCGCCTGAAAACATATATTCCACTTGGTGCCACTCTTGAAAATATTTTGTAGTCCTGCGTTATTTTCGAAATTAATTTTTTTTAAATTAGTTATGTACGAAACTACATCATTTTTCTTATTTTACAAAATGTGTACTCATAAATCTCTATTTTTTTACAGGGCCATGATCAGCTGGTGCTGCGGGAAACTGCCATCAAGCCCCTAATAATGCATAAATCAGAGCTACTATGCAACCAGGCCAACTCAATACCCAACTATTGAAAACGCGATGACGAATCACGGTCTATTAAATAAACAATTCAAATCTTGAAAATATATCTCATTTTCCTGAAAAAAATCTGAAAATTATGCAACCTGTAGACCAGAAAGTCCATCATGCAATCCCTAGATATAATGGGAGAGTGGTCCTAGGTCGGCACTGTGGGTTAAGCCGGCACCCTCGCGTTTCTCAGAAATGGCGCGCGTGTCGGCTTGACCATTTCGCCGTATAAGATTTTGGTAGACATGGACGTAATTTACGCTGACAATTGACACTTTACTTTTCGCTTGACAGCGTGAGCGGGGTATAAATTTTTCGTGCAAACGGAATTCCATTTTCTTCAATTCTTGTGAAGCAGCTACATCTGTAGAAATACTTTGAAAAGTTTAATCGATTAAGTGCGTTGGTGTTTGTGTTCTATGTGCTTTCACCTGAGTCGATTTTTCATTCGCATTTGTTTCGTGTGCGCAATAGCATTAAATGTGTAAACATTCGTAGTGGTCCTGAGTCGGCACTTTTTTTTCTTTTGTTATTATTTGTGTGTTATTTTATTTTGTTGTGTTTTAATTCCATGCCACACGTCTCTTGTCGTTTTTTTTTATTTTGGTTGTGTTTGGCTGCATTTTGCTTGTCTTTGGTAGGTGTCCATCCTATAAATAAAGTTTGATGATACTCTACATGCTTTTTCATTGTAAATGATTCAAATTGGTCTATTTGCTTCTAAAACTTACATAACCTGCCGTTTTTCTTTCATTCGAGTGGAAAAAATTATTTGCTGACTCATTACCAGGGGGTGCCGGCTTAGGACCACCATTTTGAAAAAGAGAAAAAAACGACTTCTTCACTTTGCGCTGCATTGCGAACGCAAAAATCACTCCACACTGCTCCTGACGACATAGAATTGTCAATGAAGGATCGTGGTACCCGACCAAATATATGAAAGCGCAATTAAACCCTGTTTAAACTCTGTTTTCGACAAAAACTCTTACTGTGCCGACTTAGGACGACTCTTTCCTATACTGGCTTTGCAAAAAATAAGCTTTTGATGAAAGTCAAAAAATTTCATAGTCCGCTTTTGCGTAAAATTTTCCTTGTGTAATAGAAAATTTGTATCGTAATTTTAAATAAAAACTACGAATTTTGAACTAAGTAGATGAATTTTCAAATAAAGAAGACCAATTATTGACAAAAATAGAGTAGGTTACTTTCCAGTTAAAGACATTAAATTTTAGCAGAATTCATTTTTTTAGTTGAAAATTTGGCTAAAACTTCGTTTCTTCAGTTTTTTCTTTTAATGTGAAAATTGCGTGAGACAAAAGCAAGAGGCTAATCGTGTTTTTTTCTCTAGACTTTCTAAATTTATAGAGATGATGTATTATTAAATATTCACGAATAGAATCACGAAAAATGGCCCCTGATCACTGGCCTACTCGGTCTGATAAATTGGAGACTTGAAAACAAAAAAATTTAATTCAACAATAAAGTTTTATGGATATTTTCTATTCTATTTCCACGTTCACCTGAATATGATGGATTCATGTAATAACGCTTTTCGTTTTTCAAAAAATATGAATTTTCTACATAAATAATTGAATTTCTCATGAAAGAGAAATTTTTTTTAACAAAATAAGTGAATTTTCAACTTGAAAAGATCAATCTTCAAAAAAAAAAAAAAAAAAAAAAAACATTTCACCGATTAGGTGAAATATAAAAAATAATTTTCAACTAAAGAAATAAAAATTTCAACCAAAAAGATTAATGTATAGAATTCCTGAAAATAAAACAAAAAGAAAAAAGCGTTAAATGGGATTACGAATTTGATTTCAATCTAATTTAAAATTCCTTAATTTCAAAAAGATTAATTCTCGACCAAAAAAAGAATCATTTTTAAAAAAATACATGAATTTTTCATCGAAATTTTTTATTTTTAATAGAATTTTCAACCAGATAGTTGCATCTTCAACCAAAAAAGTTGACTTTCTACCAAAAATAAAAAATAAATTTTCAACTAAATGGATGAATTTTCAACTAAAAAACATACATTTTTTACACAGTATAGAATAGTTTAATTTTTAGTTAGAGAAATAAGTTTTTAAGCAAATAAAATGAATTTTTTTTCAAGGAATGGATGGAATTTAAGGAATTGATGGAATTCAAGGAATTCCCGGAATTCACGCAACCTAAGGAATTCACGAAATTCAATGATTTCAAGGAATTGTAGGAAATCACGGAATTCGCGGATTTCATAGAATTCAAGGAATTCATGAAATTCAAGGAATTCATTAAATTCAAGGAATTCGTGGAATTCATGAAGTTCACGACATTTGAGGAATTCACGGAATTCAAGGAACTCACGAAATTCAAGGAATTCACGAAATTTAAGGAATTCACAAATTCAAAGAATTTTCGAAATTCAAGGAATTCGTACTATTCAATGAACGCGTGGAATTCAAGGAATTCATGGAATTCGTGAATTTTGATGAATTCACGGAATTCATGGAATTCAGCAAATTCGTCCGATTCATGGTATTCATTGAATTCAAGGAATTTACAAAATGTAATGAATTCAGAGAATTCAAAGAATTCATGGAGTTCAATGAATTCACGGAATTCATGGAACGTGAATACCGAGAATTCCGTAAACTCAGTGAATTTCATGAATTCAGTGAATTCCGCGAATTCCATTAATTTCGTGAATTCAGTGAATTTCGTAAATTCAATGAATTCCTTAAATACCGTGAATTACTTGGATGGCACGAACTTCTTGAACACCTTCAATTCCATAAATTCCGTGATTCCCCCGAATTCGATCAATTCCGTGAATTCCATAAATTCCGTGAATTCCTTGAATTCCATAAATTTTATATTATTTTTATTTAAATTAGTTACCAATTACAATTTTTATTAATTTTTAAAATTAAAGAATCCAGAATGATATTATATATTGTATGTATACCATTAAGCCATTTCCCTTTCAGGGTAGGCGTGACACTACCCGATTCGGGTAGTGTTTCTAGGTGGATAGTTTTCTTCTGGTTATAAATAACTACAAGTGTGGGCTCACCACACCCACAATGTGCCAACAGCACTCAGTATTCTTGAATGGTCACCCATCCAAGTACTAACCGCGTCCAACGCAGCCTAACTTCAGTGATCTGACGAGAACTGGGTTTTTCAGCGTGGTATGGCCGTCGGCTGTAATTATTAAGATCAAAAATTATATCTAAGCATTTATTACTATTTTCCTTAATAAAAAACATTTCTGCTATTAGTCTTTTAAATTCATTAGGTGCATAATGTAAAACTGTAACATTTTCCCAATAAATTAAGTGTCCAGTTTCAACCTGACGTTTTGCTATGACTTTATCGTTTTTTGGATTTTGTCTAAAATTATCATCATGTTCTTTAATTCTGGTAGAAATTAATCTACTAGTTTGACCAACATAACATTTGTCACAATTCAAACATTGAATTTTATATACTACATCAGTAAGGTGCAAATTATCTAATAAGTCTTTTTCTAATTTTATAAATTTATCAAGTTTTGAATCAATTCTGAAATTTGTTGTAATATTAAAATCATTTAAAATCCTTTTAATTTCAAAAGATAACTTTTCATGGTAAGAAATTGATACTGTTGGTTTGAAATTTAAATTGCTATCTATATTTATACTAGTTTGGTTAGATAAAGCATCTGTAATTGTTTTAATTTTATTATTAATATGTGTTTGAATAAATTCTGTTGGATAATTATTTAAATATAGAGTTTTGTTGATAAGTTCAATATTTGAATTGTGGAATGATTCATGTGATAATTTGAGCGCTGTATCTATAAGATTTTTAACTATAGAAATTTTATATTGTATGGGATGGTTAGAAAGAAAATTTAAATATCTGCCAGAATAAGTTTCTTTACGAGACCAATCTGTGATGATATTACCTGAGTCAGTTTTTATAACTCTTATACGCGGCTCGCATACAGCGAGACTCTTTTATTGGTAGATTTGAAACACTCTCGCAGGCGACGTTTATTCATTCAATAGGCAACCATTTTAAATTATAATAATTAGTAATTAGACCCGCAAGTTAGAAAGAGAGAGAAATAGGTACTCCGTGGAGTGACGTCAGCAAGGCGGCAGGGCGAGTGGAGATGAGAGACGCGAGAAGAGCGTGCGCGTAGCTCGACGCGCGCATCTCCCTCCATCGATTTTCTACCCTCTCTGCTCGACTCCCACGCAACGCCCACGCAGCCTCCCCGTAAAAGGGCGCGCACGGGCCCAGAACGGCAGAAAGTGTTGGGGAGCTGGTAGCCAGAGTCCCTTTCACTGGAACCCTACAGCTGGAAGCCAGCCATAGGTGCCTACAGCTGGTAGCCAGCCCTAGGTTTTCACGTGCAAGCCATTGCCGTGACCAACAACGCGAACGAAATCTACAGAACTCTCTCGACCGAAGAGTCCTCCAGCTGGAAGCCAGCCAGAGGACAATTGTCGACGCATCGCCTTCGCCCTCTTGTGAGGAAGTGACTAAAACTACAACAAGCTTTACTTTTTGGCTTTTC
This sequence comes from Andricus curvator, assembly GCA_932195095.1. Classification (NCBI taxonomy): domain Eukaryota; kingdom Metazoa; phylum Arthropoda; class Insecta; order Hymenoptera; family Cynipidae; genus Andricus; species Andricus curvator. The sequence goes on from CAKNYM010041651.1 coordinate 18,416, forward strand.
TCTGTAATCAACCATGGTAAGAAACTACTAGAAATAAAGAAAATTCACTCAAACACAATTCTTTGTTTTTCTCTGGTCATTTAACTTCCCCCGCTTTTTCCTCCGCTAACGGGTTAGCTGGCATACCAGCCTGCCCGTTTTCGCTGAGACAGCTGGCATACCAGCCCTCTCAGCCGACACACTGACTAACTTCTCCCCTCTCCCACCACTAACTGAACCAGACCTCTAATTAAATTCTTTTCAGGAGAGAATAAAAATCAAAAACACCCGCTTAACTCGCTATCTCTTTCTATCCTAGGAGATAGGTACATCACTCCCCCTTTCCACCTCCCTCGATATTTATCCTCTCACTCCCTCCTCTGGTACTCTTCAGATCACGCTTCCAACCTGCTATCTCTCTCTATCTTATGAGATAGACACCTCACACCATCCTTTCACCTCCCTCGAAATCTATCCACCATACATCCCTCCTCTACCAAAAATGGCAACATTTCCTCTCACTCCCTCCTATGGTTCCCCTACCTCTCCTGTCTCTTATTATCCAATGAGATAACATCTTCTCACCTCCTCTCCATGGATGAAAATCTATTATCCCTGACGTATATCCTTCTTACTACTTCCAACAAATCCCACCTAAAAGTAAGGAGCGTATCATAACTTTAACATTTAAAAAAGGAATGGAATTATTACTTTTAATTTCATGTGTAAATGTAAGTCTTGGAAGATAAGAATTAAATTGATTTATAACATAAAGTAATTTATGTTTTGGTAATATAATAAAAGTATCATCAACGTGTTCGAAATATTTGTCTGTAAGAATTGTTATTAAATTTAAATACTGTTTGTTCCATTAAAAATTGTATTCCTTCTTCAAATTTATCAAGAGGTAAATCTGTATAGTTTTTTATAATAATCCATCCACTTAAAATACTTATAATTACTAAATCAATTGGAACGTTAGTAAATAACGAAGAAACATCTAGCGAAGCCATGATATGATCAGATGGAATTTTTTTATTAATTATTATATTTTTAAATTCAAAATAATTTTTTACTCGAGATTTTGGTACTATTAAAGCTTTTTTAAGAATGTTATTAAGAATATTAGCCATTTTATAAGTCTATGAGTTTATTAATAAAACTACAGGTCGAAGTGGACAATTAATTTTATGAACTTTAGGTAACCCATAAATTCTAGGAATGTTAGTGTCATGAACTAAAATATCTTTGCGTAATATATTTTCACCTAAATATCCATTAATTCGCAAAGAATTTAACAATTTAAATGTTTTATTTTTTAATTCTTTCTCAGGGTTTTCATTTAGTTTTTCATATGTTGTAGTATTATTTAATAATTCTTGCATTTTTTTAACATATATGATTCCTCTTTAAGCAAAACTGTAATATTGCTTTTATCTGCATGGGTTATTAGTACTTGTTTATTAGAATTGATGAATGTTTGTGTTTTATCAATGTTTTGTGCTAAGACTCTATCAACATGAGTAATTTTATTATTCTGTAAAAAATTATTTTTCGTATGATAAAATTTTTTTTTAAACTGCAAAATGAAAAAAAATTGCTTTAAATCATCTCATATTCTTTTTTACAATTCTGGAAACCTTTCTCAACATTCCCCTGAAATTAATTTTCAAAATAAAAAGTACTTTTCAATTTTCCTAGGAATCGTAAGAAAAGTTTTTTATTTTGATAAAACCTTTCACAATTTTTAGAAAGCTTCTACATTTTTTGTTAGAAGCCTGAAAGAATGTGTATTTCTGTAATTATTTGAAATCATTTCAAGATTTACATTAATTTTGCATCTCTTCGAAACTTTTCTTAAAAAGAGCATCTCTTGAAATTACTCGATTTGTTTTTAAAACACTAAGTGATGAATTGCTATTTATACATTAAAATTTAACAATTGCACTTAAAAATTTCATTTACAAATTTTTTAAATATTTGATTTATAATTGGTCGTTTTATATGAACAGTCAAATATTGCTACTAATTTAAATAATTATTCTTGTATCTGATTGAAATTTTTTTAATTTTGATAGGTTAAAAATGAAATATTTTAGATTAAAAAAGTATTTGAATGGAATTTGAAATTGAATCATTTGGATGTTTATAGTTGTTTAACTACTAAGGCTTTCGAATTGAAACAATTCAATTTTTCAAGATAGAATCTGTAAACCCTTTAATCTTGAACGATTTCAGAGTCATCTTGGAAAATAAATTATTGTTAACTTTATAATACTTAAAGTGTAGTTTGATTGGGGAAAAAAATTAATTTATAATTACAATTGATGAACTAAAAACGTGTTTCATCCAAAATGTTCAATTTCAATCCCTTTTAATTTCTAATTCCTTAAGTCGTCAAGCATGCATTTTAAAATTTATAAAATGGGAAGTTTACGTTTACAATTTAAAATTATGTGATTTTGATAATTCACTTTCAAAATTTCTTTACTTTAAAAGATATTGGATTGAAAACTTTACTTTTGAACTTCAAAATCATTCAAATTTGATCATTTTCACTTATCCGCATTTAACTTTAATTTTTCTTTAATTTTGATGATTTGCTTTTGAAATTTCTTCAATTTGGAAAATTTAGGATTGAGAACTTGGCATTTGATTTCCAAAATTGTCAGAGTTTAAGAATTTTCATTTGTGCGTCAAAGAAGTTTTAATTTCGACAATTTCCAATTAAAAATAATGCAAGTTTGAAGTTTTACAATTTGAAATTCTGTAACTTTAATAATTGATATTCGAAATTTCTTTAATTCGAAAGATTTGAGATTAAAAACTTGTCTTTTCATTTTTAAAATCATCAAAACTTTTAAACTAAAATATAAAATCAATAATGTTGTTAAAATTAATTCTTAAAAGATGTGAATTTGTTTAATATATACAAAAAATTTCAAGTGGTAAATATTATTTGATTTTTACATACGAGAAAACAACAATGGTATTAATGAAGGGAAAACCGTAATATAAAATATTTGTATACCTTCCTTATACCTTTATAATATAGATGTTTATTTGATAAATATAATATAAATGAATATTCATTAAAAATAATGAAAACAAAAATAATTATTCTATCTCAAATTTTTTTTATATATTTACACGCATCGACTTTTATTGCGTACCACTACTGAAGATGGAATCGGTGCGATTTCGAAACGGAGATATACCCAGAATTAACTGACATAACGAAATTTTTAATACAATTATTTCAATTTTTGATCTTTCAAAACTAGGGGCATTGCCCTGAAATCTTCCAAAATCGTATTCCACATTTTTGAACATCATTTAAAATGTTTCGAATATTTTTAAATTTACATTTTGCTTGAACACTTTCTCTGAATATTTTTTGACATACTTTTAAATCCATCAAATTAAAAATTATTCATTTAAAATGAAATCGTTCCAAATTTTCTTAGTAATTCCAAAATAAAGTTTTATTCTTTTGAAAAATTTCAAAATTTGGGATCTTGAAGATTTCAGGGCAATTGTTCTCAACTTTGGAAGCTTTTACAAGACATTTAGAAAAAATGCGAATTATTTACAAAGACATGTTTGAAGATTCAACTTGAAATTATAAATATGATATTATATTATCTTATATTTACCAATGAAATTAAGAAAAACAGCAAAAGCGAGCAGTAGAGTACCAGAGGCGATCCGCATGTTTAAATATAGTTGATGACAATATCTGTAGGTGACAGAAAATGATACTGATTTAGAGAGAAATGGAATTTCCGAGAAGATTTTTTCATACGTATACTAGTGGGCTCTCCATATTCCGCGTAGCTAATTTTGATTTGCTGGTTCCCCCTTTTTACCCCCCGCCCCCCCCCCCCCCCAGACCATACACACGAAGAAGTTGTACATGTTGTGTATGGATGGCGGCTAGTCACTATCTCACTCGACCTTCTAAATTGAAGCCTAAAAAAACACCTTCATGTAAGAATAATGTAATTTATATATATATAGTTAAAAGTTTATCATAAGGACAATCGCGGGATTTCACCGGGAGCAGGTGCTATTCTGAAAAATTGAAACTTCTCCCGGCGAAAAATTTAAGCTGTCCGGCAAAAGTCTCGTACACCCTGAGAACCAGTGAAAGCTTGGCACCCCCAAGAGCACCGATGATCAGGACGACCATCTTAACAGAATATACCAGATAGAACCATTGCAACCCCCTTGTAAGGTCTTTATACCTCTCTTTTTTTCATTCTCTTTGGCTGTGATGTTTTTATCAGCTGGTGCTGAAGACAAGCATGTTCGTTGTAGATACTTTGTTCCTCGCCGTCAATTCGGAAGACCAAATCCGTCGGATTAAGACGTTTCTATCTGCTTTGGAGAGTATCCTGTATAGATGTCATCTCCTGAATGCGGCTCTGTGGCACGCCCAGGTATGTATAGGTCTCTCCAGCAAGCAGGTGTCATATGGTGCTTCTGTCGACGAGCTCAGGGTCTTTGGGGATGAACTTTAGTTTTCCTCGCTTCAAATAAACCTTGGCGCATTTTTTCAAACCCAAACTCCATTATGATCATCTACGAGTATTTTTCGACAATCCTTAGGGCTAGGTGTAGTTGCTTTTAATTTTTAGCATGGATCTTAAGATCATCCATGTGAAATACATGAGTGACCTTATGCTTTCGATTTCCAGGTTTGCCGCAAAAAAAAGCTTTCGGAATGGCGAAGTGCGATAGTGGCAATAATGTAAGGCAAGAGAGGAGTGGGCTAATGGTGCCGTCCTTAAAGATATCTGTCTGAAAGGTGACGTTGTTAGTTGTCACAACATGTTTTCCAGATGAGATAGTGAATCTGGTTTTCCAAATCAGCATCAATCTTTCTATGCACCTCACGATATGTGGATGAACCTGTAAGCTTAGCAACAGACAGATGAAAAGTCTTTGGTAGGTTGAATCGAAAGCTTTCCAGTAATGAATCCAGACCATGGAAAGGTAGCGCTAGTAGGATCCTGTGTCTTCGCAGACACATCTCTTGATGAGCAGGTTCTCCCAACAACCTGCTACACCTTTCTTTGAGTTGCGTTGTTCGTACATTTCTTGTCACACATGTTCGATTTTATGAACAATCCTATAATTTAGGATAGCTGTGAAGATGATATACAGTGTGTTCAGACAAGTGATCGGCTTGTAATTCTTAGAATTACCTAAGTTGCCCATCTTTGGCGAAAGCACTGTGCGCCCTTCCAACAACCACTCCGGAAAAGGCTCTTCCGACTTTAGATATTTGATATCTAAAGATATAGATATTTCCATCCAAAACTCAAACGCAGTATTATTCAGCTTAAAAGATTTCTGAAAATTCATCTCTTTTGGCAAAATATTAATGTTTTTCGTGTGAAAAATATAACTATTTGGTTGTGAATCATTCTTTTTGGTTGGAGAGTCAACAATTTTGTTGAAAATTCGTCTGTTGGTTGAATAAAACTGTTTTAGATTTAGAATTGAAATCACTTTGAGTTGAAACATCACCTGTTACATTTTTCGTTCAGAATTCATTCTTTTTGGTTGAAAGTTTGGCTAAAACTTCGCGCCTTCTTTTTGTTTAATGTGAAAATTGCATGAGACAAAAGGAAGAGAATAATCGTGTTTGTTTTCTAGTCTTCTTCAAATTATAGATATGATATATTATTGAATATTTACAAACAAAATCAAGGCAAATGGTCCATATAGTCACTAACTTACTCGGTATACTAAATTGAAGACTTGCAAAAAAATGTAATTTAACAATAAAGTTTCATGCATCTTCTCTACTATATGTCCACGTATATTTCTTAGAACAAAGCGGAATTTTAAAAATCTTAACATACGCTCACAGTTTAAATGAACGTTTCAGAAAAACAGATCTTCATTGGTCCAACTTCATCACCCTCAAGATTTCAATTATTGTACATATTTGTATAATAGATACATGTGATAACACTTTTTGTTATTCCCAGGGATTAATAAATATCAATATTAATATTAGGAGGCTCAGGACTAAATGTTTCCAAATGCTTCCTCAAAATTATGGAAAGGTCGATACATTTTTTATTTGATTTAGTGATGAATAAAAGCACTTTAACGTTATAGTTTGTTGGATAACAAGGGTCATCAACAGTGCATTTTTAAACCAAAAAGAAAAAAATTTTCAACAAAATATATAAATTTTTATTCAAATAGTTGAATGTTCAACCCAGAATGATCTTTCAATCTTGGCCAAAAAGCTTGTTAAGTGAGCGGAACTTTGCGGTTGCTTTGATGTGGACAAAATCAATGAAAGAATGAACAGTAGATTATTATAGTTAATTTTGTTTTATTTGAAATAATTACAGTACATTGAAAAATTTTTTGCATCATTGGTGCACCTTTCTGACGGGGTCCTCCTAGGAAAAGATTTGACTGATTCTACACCCTAGCGGCTGCGCCCGACTTTCAAAATATCTGTACTAGTATTCACCTGCAATATTTTTGCAGTACACAAGGAAAATCGCAGTAAAACTTGTGTATAGTAAAGCGAACTTAAGTCTACTTAATTTTACGGATCCACCAAGGCAATTCCATTTACAATTACAGTTACGTTTACATTTACATTTATATCTAACTTTACAGTCACATTAACATTCACATTTTTATGTCTTACTTGCGACGTTTTGCACTCTCGCTAGAGGACATCTCAACCTGAAATAAAGTACGCAATCGTCACAAGTGCGAATGCATCCATGGCTTTCAACATGCTTCCTAAAAAATATTCTGGTTGAATCAACGAAATCTTTTGCTTGACTCTAGTAAAATCTCTTTTAACTCATTTCATAGATCCAACCAACATTTTTTTTCAATCAATACAAGACGATTCTGCTAAATAGAGAAAATAACTCATTATTATTGCAGTTTGAATTCAGCGATTTCACCTTGGTGGATACAATTCTAACATTGCACCTTCAGAGGGAAAAATTTTTTTCGACGTTGCAACAAAATGTAATGTGATAAGATTCTATCTTTGAAGAATCTGGAGCAATGTGGATTGCCTGGAAATCGGTGTTCTTTCAAATTCCTAATATTATATACAAAGCTTATATATTTTCCCTTTTCCTAGACTTTATGCATTATTTCTGCTTGTTGAGGCGTCCTCCGTAACGTCACTTGAACCATTATGTTTTTTTTAAGTAACTAGGCCTTTCTCTCGTGCCTTTTACATTGTTTTCTCCATGCAGATTTAAATAACGCGTAAATGCACGATCATACGTTTTACTGTATTCTTCCATGATTACTCTAACGCCGTTTTCAGCGTTTGATCGATCTGCTTGCACACGGTCCGATTGCTCTCGTTCTACATTCACCATTCGATCTTTTGCCTCCTTGCATGCTATAATGTGAGCTTTTTTGTATACTGGATTGCGGGATGTTGGCACGTGTCTAGCAGTAACTTCTTCGCGCGCAATAAGAAGGTCACAAACACGGTCTGTACCCAATTTCTGACATAAATCAAGAGTCACAGTAACCCACTCGTCTTTCTTCATGTCAAATACAAAGAATCCAGGTTCCGAATAATCAAATAACCGATTGAAATCAAGAATTAAATGTTCCCACTGCCCTCCAAATATGATATGATCCCGTCTCAGGAGATCCATCGATTCGAAGATAAGAGGTTTATCACCAAATCTTTCGGAATTGGGCAACCGATGTTGAAACCTCAATTTTTGGATCGGAGGCATGCCACCGTTGTACTCAGGAAATAAATCCTTCAAAGTCGTCGGTTCTGAACTTATGAATTCTGTAAGAAGAAACAGAAATAGAAATTTTCAAATTAGAATATGAAATAATCTTGAAATTCATTTATTCACTTTGTCTACATTCAAGCCTATGTTTTTGTCCACTTTTCGCTTGAAAAAAAAAGACAAAAAGGGGAAAAAAAAATTTCTCTTTATTTTTTTGCTGTCACCCAGTTTGGCAGTTGATTAGTACAAGTAAGTTTGGCATCTCATAAAATTCATTGTTCGCTTGAAGTTGTTGCGATTCAATAGATATTCTATAGTTTGAGTTAGAATTGAAAATTTTCATCAAGTTAGATCAAATTTAGAATCTTTTTCATCTGGCTTTATGAGCATTTGAAATTATATGTGTATAATACAATAAACAATATGCCAACGCCTAGTACCCCACGAGCTCGAAAGCATCGCGCGTTAGCTGCTTTGGACAATTTTCCTTATGTGAAGGAGGGTACGTAAATCGTTACATTTTTTTGATTGGATCGAAACCTAACCTCAAAATTGAAATTTATTTGAAAACTTATTATAACTCGGAATCTGTATTATCATCGGAGATGGTAACGATCGATCCGAAGAGAAATCCTTTCACACACACTGTGAAAATGGAAATCTACAATATCGATCAAAGTTATATCCTCTAATGCAGAAAATATTTAACGTCCTCAGACTAGATAGAGCTATAAATTAAAGAATTTCAAATTAAATTTATTTAGAAAAAAGATCTTCTCCTTTCACTCCGCTGGGATTCGAACACCAGGTCAACTGATTTCCGGTCAGGTGCTCTAACCATTGAGCTACTAGAGAGATCAGAGGAAGAATCCTTTTTCTGAAATACGCTTTATTATGCAAGATGTTATATACAAATCAATGTTTACTAGGAATCTGTATTATCATCGGAGATGATAACGATCGATCCGAAGAGAAAACCTTTCACACACACTGTGAAAATGGAAATCTACAATATCGATAAAAGTTATATCCTGTAATACAGAAAATATTTAACGTCCTCAGACTAGATAGAGCTATAAATTAAAGAATTTTAAATTAAATTTATTCAGAAAAAAGATCTTCTCCTTTCACTCCGCTGGAATTC